>MU686601.1:182573-211647 GCA_026770625.1 Nicotiana glauca
GTTTCAAGGATATATCAAGATTCTAAGGAGAATTTGATGGGGGGCACTTTCCACCTCTAAGACCCTCTTTCTCTCTCTAAAAATCTCAGAATATCTACTTAGAATGAGCCATAATGTCGAATATATCGATAGGGAGGTCGGGTTAAAAATTAGAAAATTGGAGCCCCGAATAAAATATGCGATCGCATATGCAATTACAGAATGAACATGATGTCCGCATAATGGACCGCAAAATACCTCCCAAAAACCATACGTTCTGACTCAGTCTGCGATAATAATGCGGCCCGCATTCACGTTCTGCGGTCGCAACGTGCACCGCAGAACTGACAATCACAAAATTCAAAGGAGAAAATGCGATGACTATGTGGTCCGCATTTCGATTATGCGACCGCATTTCGACCGCATAACTGACTACAATTTTGACCAACATTCTGCCTCACTCTGCAGCGCATATGCGGTCCGTATTTCTATTATGCGACCGCATTCTGGACCGCATTTCTTGCATTTTTCTAGAAACTTATTCTTGCCTTTTTAATGCATTATTCAATCCAAAAAGGTCCGCGCTTTCTAACACATGATCCTAACTTGGCACCACGGGATCCGGGTTTTTGAGTAGGGATTTCACGGGGCCTTACACTTGACTTTGTTATGCCTTGAGAATAGTGAGTACTTTGACTATGACGCTTAGACTCACTTTTTTACTCTAGTATAAGTACCTTAAATTGTATGTTCTTAACCTTGCGTAACTGTTTTGACTGGAGTGCCTTGAAGAAACCAATCCTGAGTGAGTCATGTGCCATGTGCGTGTGAGGTTTGTTGTTAGGGAAAAGGCCATTATTGCCCATGTACTATTGTAAATAGTACACGTTTATACTCCGTTTCACTTTATGTCCAAAACCCACCCTACCGTTAACAAACTTGATAGAAATGCCCCTAACCCTAACGGATGGCCAATGTGGCAGCTGACCCACTCCATTTTTTCCTCAGCTGTCAAGTCACTTATTTACTCATTTAAAAAATATATATCCCCCAACCCCACCCCCTTTGGGCTCCCTACTTCTTCTTCCATGAGCTCTTCATCTTTGCTTCAAAATGTTCAATCCAAATTAGGCCAAGTTTTTCATTAAACTGACTCAAGTTGCAATAAAATTCTCAATAAATTCCAGCTGACACTTTGCTTAAACTTCAACAAATTAGAATACTCATTTTATGTTCTTAAGCATTCTTTCAAATCTTTCAATGTGGTTTTTTTTTCAAATCTATAAACATCAGTGTTATTCTTCCCATTTCAAGCTCCAACTTATATTTTTTTCACTTGATTTCACTAGAAAATAAGCACGAATTTCAGATTTTTGTTGCTTAACTTTTCCTTTTCTTAACTTCTATGTAAAGTCCGAATCAAATGCTTCCCTATCTCCTAGTGAAACCCAGCAATAAATTTAGATCCATGAAGCATGGTTTAATTTGACGACAAAAAGTTTAAATCTTGGAGGATGATGTATACCTATAAACTGAAAAAGAAAAAAAATTGAGAAAAATACAACTTAAAAATTAGGATGGGGTCATATGGAGCTGCTCAGGTGGTTTTGTCGGATTCTAGTGGCCAAATGATATGGTGTCATACCGTAGCTCCATTTTCATCTTTTTTTTATTCTTGGGGGGAGAGTATTTCACATGAAAAATTATGGAAGAGAAGAAAAAAATGCTGGAGAAGGTTTCGGACCCAACTCCGGCAGATTCCGACAGACTTTTCGCTTTCTTGCTTCGACTTCTATGTCTTTTGACAGTGTCTCGATCTTTTTAGTTTGTGATTCCATAAGTTTTTTTCAGACCGAAGTTCGTGTATTCGGATATGTTTTAATTTTTTTAATTGAGTAAATAAGTGATTTGGTAGCTGACATGGAAAAAATGGAATAGGTCAGCTGCCACATTGGTCATCCATTAGGGTAAGGGGCATTTTCATCAAGTTTATTAACTGTAGGGTGGGTTTTGGACGTAAAGTGAAACGGAGGAAAATGTGTACTATTTACAATAGTATAGGGATAATAATAGCCTTTTCCCTTGTTTTTATTGTGTGCATTGCATTTGATGCCTAGAACTTTCCCGTGTGTTTGCAAAGTGAAATAGTAGTTTTGTTCAGTCTTGGAAGTGATATAGGCATTTCTTTGTTCAGCTAGATATGTATATTTTACCCACCTAATTGTTATGTATCGTAGTTAACCCATTTGAGCCTGTAATCTTATTTATTTGGCAACCACATTATAAGTCTTACTCACTTGTTTGAATTAATCATCTATTTGAACCTTTTAACATCTCATGAGCACTTGAATTATTATAAACTGTGTAAAAGTTAAAGTGCGAGGTGGCTAGTTTGGCTTTTGAGTGCAACTAATGAAATTGGGAGAAAGGTGCACTATTTTGAACAAGTAAGAGCCACTTGAATTGAAAAAAAAATAGTTGTATTGTTGTGAAAAAAAAACTTATTCTTTAATAAGTTGTGACTCTTGATGTAATTGTGCTTAAAGAAGTACGGGGTAATATACATTGATGTGAAAGTGGAGTTTGGTTTGACATAAAAATGGGGTTTGAATGTTAAAGTATACATATTAAAGTGCTTAGGGATGTGTAGTCACTCCTATATCTAAATAGATCCTACCCGTCCTGCAGCCTACATTACAACCAAATAAAGTCCTACTTGATCCTAGATTGAATGAGTTCGATTAGTATAGTAGTACACTACGGGCAAGCCTATGGTGCATCTTTTGTGGCATATGAATTTTATTTATGATAGTGAGTGAATTCTTTCTATCTTGAGCTCCTAATTGTTCTTAAATTTTATTTTGTGGAACTATCTCTCTTTTGGTTTTGTGAGAGCACTTGATTCAAGAAGAAAATGTAATGTCAGTGATCTCTATGTTAAAGTAAGTGGTTGAGTTGTGATAATGCGTGGTACTTATGAGTCAAATCTTGAGGTGAAGATGTTACGCTTTTGTGCTTAGTCTATTTTAAAAACTCTTGCTGTGATGAGTTAGGAGATTTGTTTTAAAAGGTCATTTCTATTAAAAAAAAAGTGTAGTTTGATTGCTCGAGGACGAGCAATAGTTTAAGTGTGGGTTGCTGATGATAGACTATTGTCACGACCCGGATTTTCCACCATCGGTAGTCGTGATGGCGCCTACTAGTGGGAGCTAGGCAAGCCAACTCTTACTTACATTTCCATTTTTATNAGAGGTATTACTCACAATCAATATTTCATTTCCCTTATCCGAAATCCAATATCGGCTCATTACCACCATGTGTGTGGCATGGTATCCGATCACGACCCGACCGGCTAGGTCACCTCATTGGATGTATTACTCAATTCTCATAAGTCAACACCTTCAGATATCTATCCCACACATATCAAGGATAATTCAAGTTACAAATCACAGGTAAATGAGCACATAGCTAGCATGAATAGTTCTTTGTTTCAATGTCGGCTTATAGCCCAAGTAATTCAACACATAATTATACTTTTCATCATTCTCTAATTATCAAGATTTGTGCATTATTCACCTTGAGGCACATCCTTCACGAATATGTATAGTTATATGCAATTCAATTAATGCGTAACGACAATCAATACTCTAGCCAATTTAACTCTTACCATACCTTCGCAATGACAACGGAGCTCAATTTCTAATAAAAAGGGGTTTTAGCCATACATACCTCAATAAAGTTGTTCCTTACTCTTTTACAAATTTCCGGAACTCTTAGTGCTTCAATCTATTGAGCAAGAAATTTCAAATTAAAATTGAGAATTAGAGACGAAACTGAAGTTCTAGCTTGGTTCGAGCATATCGTCAAACACTAAAGGTGCATTGTGATCTTAGCCCCTTTTTGTGAGGAATTTCTATCATTTTATACCCCCAATTGCCTCCTTTTTAATTTTACTACTTTCCAATACTCTATGGTGGTATGGATGCAAGAGATTCATTCTCATACCCATAAATTACTTCCCTAATGACCCCATATGGCTAAGTATACAAATATGAGCTGAGGTAATGGAGCCTTACCTCTTGGGATGAAGATTTAGGAGCCTTCACTTGATTAGTTTCAAGGATATATCAAGATTCTAAGGAGAATTTGATGGGGGGCACTTTCCACCTCTAAGACCCTCTTTCTCTCTCTAAAAATCTCAGAATATCTACTTAGAATGAGCCATAATGTCGAATATATCGATAGGGAGGTCGGGTTAAAAATTAGAAAATTGGAGCCCCGAATAAAATATGCGATCGCATATGCAATTACAGAATGAACATGATGTCCGCATAATGGACCGCAAAATACCTCCCAAAAACCATACGTTCTGACTCAGTCTGCGATAATAATGCGGCCCGCATTCACGTTCTGCGGTCGCAACGTGCACCGCAGAACTGACAATCACAAAATTCAAAGGAGAAAATGCGATGACTATGTGGTCCGCATTTCGATTATGCGACCGCATTTCGACCGCATAACTGACTACAATTTTGACCAACATTCTGCCTCACTCTGCAGCGCATATGCGGTCCGTATTTCTATTATGCGACCGCATTCTGGACCGCATTTCTTGCATTTTTCTAGAAACTTATTCTTGCCTTTTTAATGCATTATTCAATCCAAAAAGGTCCGCGCTTTCTAACACATGATCCTAACTTGGCACCACGGGATCCGGGTTTTTGAGTAGGGATTTCACGGGGCCTTACACTTGACTTTGTTATGCCTTGAGAATAGTGAGTACTTTGACTATGACGCTTAGACTCACTTTTTTACTCTAGTATAAGTACCTTAAATTGTATGTTCTTAACCTTGCGTAACTGTTTTGACTGGAGTGCCTTGAAGAAACCAATCCTGAGTGAGTCATGTGCCATGTGCGTGTGAGGTTTGTTGTTAGGGAAAAGGCCATTATTGCCCATGTACTATTGTAAATAGTACACGTTTATACTCCGTTTCACTTTATGTCCAAAACCCACCCTACCGTTAACAAACTTGATAGAAATGCCCCTAACCCTAACGGATGGCCAATGTGGCAGCTGACCCACTCCATTTTTTCCTCAGCTGTCAAGTCACTTATTTACTCATTTAAAAAATATATATCCCCCAACCCCACCCCCTTTGGGCTCCCTACTTCTTCTTCCATGAGCTCTTCATCTTTGCTTCAAAATGTTCAATCCAAATTAGGCCAAGTTTTTCATTAAACTGACTCAAGTTGCAATAAAATTCTCAATAAATTCCAGCTGACACTTTGCTTAAACTTCAACAAATTAGAATACTCATTTTATGTTCTTAAGCATTCTTTCAAATCTTTCAATGTGGTTTTTTTTTCAAATCTATAAACATCAGTGTTATTCTTCCCATTTCAAGCTCCAACTTATATTTTTTTCACTTGATTTCACTAGAAAATAAGCACGAATTTCAGATTTTTGTTGCTTAACTTTTCCTTTTCTTAACTTCTATGTAAAGTCCGAATCAAATGCTTCCCTATCTCCTAGTGAAACCCAGCAATAAATTTAGATCCATGAAGCATGGTTTAATTTGACGACAAAAAGTTTAAATCTTGGAGGATGATGTATACCTATAAACTGAAAAAGAAAAAAAATTGAGAAAAATACAACTTAAAAATTAGGATGGGGTCATATGGAGCTGCTCAGGTGGTTTTGTCGGATTCTAGTGGCCAAATGATATGGTGTCATACCGTAGCTCCATTTTCATCTTTTTTTTATTCTTGGGGGGAGAGTATTTCACATGAAAAATTATGGAAGAGAAGAAAAAAATGCTGGAGAAGGTTTCGGACCCAACTCCGGCAGATTCCGACAGACTTTTCGCTTTCTTGCTTCGACTTCTATGTCTTTTGACAGTGTCTCGATCTTTTTAGTTTGTGATTCCATAAGTTTTTTTCAGACCGAAGTTCGTGTATTCGGATATGTTTTAATTTTTTTAATTGAGTAAATAAGTGATTTGGTAGCTGACATGGAAAAAATGGAATAGGTCAGCTGCCACATTGGTCATCCATTAGGGTAAGGGGCATTTTCATCAAGTTTATTAACTGTAGGGTGGGTTTTGGACGTAAAGTGAAACGGAGGAAAATGTGTACTATTTACAATAGTATAGGGATAATAATAGCCTTTTCCCTTGTTTTTATTGTGTGCATTGCATTTGATGCCTAGAACTTTCCCGTGTGTTTGCAAAGTGAAATAGTAGTTTTGTTCAGTCTTGGAAGTGATATAGGCATTTCTTTGTTCAGCTAGATATGTATATTTTACCCACCTAATTGTTATGTATCGTAGTTAACCCATTTGAGCCTGTAATCTTATTTATTTGGCAACCACATTATAAGTCTTACTCACTTGTTTGAATTAATCATCTATTTGAACCTTTTAACATCTCATGAGCACTTGAATTATTATAAACTGTGTAAAAGTTAAAGTGCGAGGTGGCTAGTTTGGCTTTTGAGTGCAACTAATGAAATTGGGAGAAAGGTGCACTATTTTGAACAAGTAAGAGCCACTTGAATTGAAAAAAAAATAGTTGTATTGTTGTGAAAAAAAAACTTATTCTTTAATAAGTTGTGACTCTTGATGTAATTGTGCTTAAAGAAGTACGGGGTAATATACATTGATGTGAAAGTGGAGTTTGGTTTGACATAAAAATGGGGTTTGAATGTTAAAGTATACATATTAAAGTGCTTAGGGATGTGTAGTCACTCCTATATCTAAATAGATCCTACCCGTCCTGCAGCCTACATTACAACCAAATAAAGTCCTACTTGATCCTAGATTGAATGAGTTCGATTAGTATAGTAGTACACTACGGGCAAGCCTATGGTGCATCTTTTGTGGCATATGAATTTTATTTATGATAGTGAGTGAATTCTTTCTATCTTGAGCTCCTAATTGTTCTTAAATTTTATTTTGTGGAACTATCTCTCTTTTGGTTTTGTGAGAGCACTTGATTCAAGAAGAAAATGTAATGTCAGTGATCTCTATGTTAAAGTAAGTGGTTGAGTTGTGATAATGCGTGGTACTTATGAGTCAAATCTTGAGGTGAAGATGTTACGCTTTTGTGCTTAGTCTATTTTAAAAACTCTTGCTGTGATGAGTTAGGAGATTTGTTTTAAAAGGTCATTTCTATTAAAAAAAAAGTGTAGTTTGATTGCTCGAGGACGAGCAATAGTTTAAGTGTGGGTTGCTGATGATAGACTATTGTCACGACCCGGATTTCCCACCATCGGTAGTCGTGATGGCGCCTACTAGTGGGAGCTAGGCAAGCCAACTCTTACTTACATTTCCATTTTTATCGGATATCTCATTTTAAAACATTGAGAAATAATCATATGCTTACAGCGGAATAAATAAATTTAGCGGAAGACTTAACAAATTTTACTAGATGCGATACAGAAATCCAAACATAATACACTACCCAAGAACTGATGTCACAACACTCATGAACTTCTAAGAATAGTACACATAACCGTCTGAAAGAAATATACAGCTGTTTATCTCGAGTACATAAGATAATAGACTGAAAGTAAATATAGAAGAGACAACGGGTCCTGCGGATGCCTGCAAGGCTACCTCTATGTCTCGGTGGTCGGAATATCACAATCGCACTACTGATGCTGCTGTTGTCTGTAACCTGTATCTACGCAAAAAGAGCGCGGAGTGTAGCATCAGCACAACCGAACCCATGTGCTGGTAAGTGTCTGGCCTATCCCGGCGAAGTAGTGACAAGGCTAGGACCAGACACCCACATAAACCTATGCAGTTCAAACTATACATATATACGACAAAATAGCAGGAAGGAATATTGAATATTAAAAAGGGGAAAACATACTCTGGGTTGCAGCAAAATATAATATCAGAAAATAATATGAGCAATGGAATAAAATTCACTTTCAAGTCTCAATTCATATTTGTTGCGGCGTGTAACCCGATCCTATTTCATTTCATATCTCATGGTAGGCGTACCACTCGCTCCCAATTCAATATTAGGCTACCGGCAATTATGGCCAATGCCAATGGTCATATAAATTGTGGTCGGCGTGCCACACGATCCCTTTTTATAATATATAAGTGGTCGGCGTGCCACACGATCCCTTTTCATAATATATAAGTGGTCGGCGTGCCACACGATTCCTTTTCATAATATATATATAAGTGGTCGGCGTGCCATACGATCCCTTTTCATAATATATATAAGTGGTCGGCGTGCCACACGATCCCTTTTCATAATATATTACCGGTATGAAACCAATAATCTTTAAATCAACAATATGTATATATTACCGGTATTAAACTAATAATAATTCCTTTCATATAATCACATAAGATTATCACAAGTTTAATCCATTTAAGACTCACGGTCATACTCGACCCTCAACGTATAGATACTCGTCACCATGCCTATACGTCGGACTCCACACATAGCAATTAGCACATAAACTCAACTCCTATTCCCTCAAGCTAGGATAGATCAAACACTTACCTCGANCAATACCACTTAACAAACTAGTTCAAATGGCTAAAAAATATTTTCTACAACTTCCTGCCCGGAATAGTAAAAATCGACCCCGGGCCCACGTGGTCAAAATGCGAGGTTCGAACCAAAATCCGATTACCCATTCCCCCATAAACTCAGATATACAAGTTATTTGGAATCGGACATCGAATTGGGGTCCAAAACCCCCAAATGTAGAATCCCTAATTCTACCCTAGATTCCCAAATTCATCCGTTAAAATCTTTGTGTTGAAGTTGAAATTATGTTTAAAGATGATAAAAAAAAATAAAGAAAATAAGTTAGAAAACACTTACCAATCGTTTTGAAGAAGAAGAATCGTTTGGAAAATCGCCCCTTATGTTTTAGGTTTTGAAAAAGTGTAAAATGACTGAAAATCTCAGAATCATATACTGCACTGGAGGACAGGCGCGGACCGCACAAAAATGTCCCGCGGCTGCGCCGGGGAAGGGGGGTTGAGCCTGGACACTGGTTTTCCCTGGGCCTGGCCACGCGGACCGCACATAAATGCACGCGGACCGCACTAATTTGGTGCGCGGCCGCGCTGGTTGAGCTTAAACCAACGACCCTCTGGACCAGTCTACGCGGACTGCACAAAAATGCATCGCGGCCGCGTGGGACCTGCTACTCTGCCAGATCTGATATTTTAAGCCTAAGGCCTCCCGGGACCTACTCAAAACTCACCCGAGCCCTCGGGGCTCCAAACCACATATGCACACTGACTCAAAAATATTATTTGAACTTGCTCGACCGATCAAATCGCCGAAATAACATCATTTACATATAATTGAGCCTCAAAACTCATGATTTTCATTTCAAAGTTCATAACTTCCAAAGTTGGCTATTTAGGTCCGAAACACGTCAAACAATGTCCGATTTTGACCAAATTTCACAGAAAGCGCTTAACGCATATTTAAGACCTGTACCGAGCGTCGGAACGAAAATACGAGCCTGATACCATTACTTTTTGATCAAATTTCAGTTTCATTTTCCTTAAACATTTTCAGAAAACAATTTAACAGAAAAATTCTTTTACCGGGGTTCTGGACCTCGGATTTCGATTCTGGGCATAAGCCCGAGTTCTATATTTTTTATACGGATTTTTCGAGACCGTCAAATCACGGGTCCGGGTCCGTTTACCAAAAATGTTGACCAAAGTCAACTATGTCAATATTAATATCAAAATTCTTCAAATTTTTCACATAATTCATATATTTCAACATAAAAATTTTCCGGCTTCGTGCCCGGACTGCGCACGCAAATCGAGGCAACTATAAATGAGGTTTCCACTGCCTCAGAAGCTCGAAATGACTGAGAAAACAAGTGATGACCCTTTGGGTCGTCACATTCTCCACCTCTAAAACAACTGTTCGTCCTCAAACGGACAAAATAAAGAAGTACCTAAGTCAGGGAACAGATGAGGATAACGGCTCCGCATGTCAGACTCGGACTCCCAGGTTGACACCTCAGGAGGCTGACCTCTCCACTGAACTCGCACAGAAGGAAAACTCTTCGACCTCAACTGTCGAACCTGCCGGTCTAGAATAGCTATCGGTTCCTCCTCATAAGATAGATCCTTGTCCAATTGGACAGTGCTGAAATCTAACACGTGCGATGGATCGCCGTGATATTTTTGGAGCATGGATACATGAAACACTGGATGCACAGCTGACAAGCTAGGTGTAAAGGCAAGTTTATAAGCCACCTCTCCCACAAGATCAAGGATTTCGAATGGGCCAATAAACCTAGGGCTAAGTTTGCCCTTCTTCCCAAATCTCATCACGCCCTTTATAGGCGACACTCGGAGCAATACTCGCTCCCCAACCATGAAAGCTATATCTCGAACCTTACGATCTGCATAGCTCTTTTGCCTGGACTGAGCTGTACAAAGCCTATCTTGAATGATCTTGACCTTATCTAAGGCCTCCTGAACTAGATCCGTACCCAACAACCGAGCTTCTCCCGGTTCAAACCAACCAACCGGAGAACGACACCGCCTACCATACAAGGCTTCATAAGGAGCCATCTAAATGCTCGATTGATAGCTGTTATTGTAAGCAAACTATGCCAAACGCGGGAATTGATCCCACGAACCTCCAAAATCAATAACACAGGCTCGAAGCATATCCTCCAATATCTGAATTGTCCTTTCGGACTGACCGTCCGTCTGGGGGTGAAAGGTTGTACGTAGCTGGACTTGGGTGCCCAACTCTCGTTGAACCGCCTTCCAAAAATGCGAGGTAAACTGCGTACCTCGATCTGAAATGATAGAGATAGGCACACCATAAAGGCGAACAATCTCCTTGATATAAATCCCAGCTAATCTCTCGGACGAATAGGTAGTGGCAACCGGAATAAAATGAGCTGACTTGGTCAGCCTATCAACAATAACCCAAACAGCATCAAACTTCTTCCGAGTCATCGGAAGGCCAGAAACGAAGTCCCTAGTGATCCGCTCCCACTTCCATTCAGGAAGCTCAATTGTCTGAAATAAACCACCAGGTCTCTAATGCTCATATTTAACTTGTTGACAGTTCAAACACCGCGCTACATATGCCACAATATCCTTTTTCATTCTACGCCACCAATAATATTGCCGCAAATCCTGATACATCTTTGCTGCGCCTGGATGAATAGAATACCGCGAATTGTGAGCTTCCTCTAGAATCAATTTTCGAAGCCCATCAACATTTGGCACACAAATGCGCCCTTGTAATCTCAGAATCCCATCAGCATCTAAGGTGACCTGCTTGGCACCTCCTCGCTGAACCGTGTCTTTAAGGACACATAAATGAGGATCATTATATTGCTGATCGCGGATACGCTCTAATAATGAAGAGCGAGCGGCTGTGTAAGCTAGTACTCGACTAGGCTTAGAAATATCTAACCTTACAAATCGGTTGGCTAAGGCCTGAACATCTAAAGCAAGCGGCCTCTGATTGACTGGAATATAAGCAAGATTGCCCATACTGGCTGATTTCCTGCTCAAGGCATCAGCCACCACATTAGCTTTTCCCGGGTGATATAAAATGGTGACATCATAATCTTTCAACAATTCTAGCCACCTTCTCTGCCTCAAATTCAACTCCTTCTATTTAACAGATACTAAAGACTCTTGTGATCGGTGTATACTTCAAAATGCCACACCATACAAGTAATGCCTCCAGATCTTCAATGCGTGAACAATCGCCGCCAATTCCAGATCACAAACTGGATAGTTCTTTTCATGAATCTTTAATTGCCTCAAAGCATAGGCAATAACCTTGCCATCCTGCATCAACACTGCACCAAGCCCAATACGGGAAGCATCACAATAAATAGTATAAGGTCCCGTACCTGTGGGTAAAACCAATACCGGTGCTGTGGTCAAGGCTGTCTTGAGCTTCTGAAAGCTCGCCTCACATTCATCTGACCATTCGAAACGGACACCTTTCTGTGTCAATCTGGTCATTGGGGTTGCAATAGATGAAAACCCCTCCACAAATCGCCGATAATAACCTGCTAATCCTAAGAAACTCCGAATCTCGGTGGCTGATGTCGGTCTAGGCCAGTTCTTGACTGCCTCAATCTTCTTTGGATTAACCTGAATACCTGATGCCGTCACAATATGACCCAGGAATGCAACTGAACTTAGCCAAAATTCACACTTTGAAAATTTTGCATATAGTTGCCTATTTTTTAGAGTCTGAAGAGACACTCTGAGATGTTGCGCATGATCCTCCTGATTGCGGGAGTATATCAATATATCATCAATGAAGACTATTACAAACAAGTCTAAATAAGGCCTGAATACTCGGTTCATCAATTCCATGAAAGCTGCTGGGGCATTTGTCAACCCAAAAGACATGACCAGGAATTCATAATGTCCGTACCGAGTGCAGAATGCTGTCTTAGGGACATCAGATGCCCTAATCTTCAGCTGATGATAGCCAGATCTCAAATCTATCTTCGAAAATACCTTGGCACTCTGAAGCTGGTCAAATAAATCATCAATTCGCGGGAGTGGATATTTATTTTTGATAGTAACCTTATTCAACTGCCGATAATCGATGCACATTCTCATCGAACCATCTTTCTTCTTTACAAATAATACCGGCGCACCCCACGGCGAAACACTGGGTCTAATAAAACCTTTTTCAAGTAAATCCTGCAACTGTTCTTTCAATTCCTTTAATTCTGGCGGAGCCATGCGATATGGTGGAATAGAAATAGGCTGAGTGCCCGGAGCCAAGTCAATGCAAAAATCAATATCCCTGTCAGGTGGCATACCCGGCAGGTCTGAAGGAAAAACTTTAGGAAACTCGCGAACCACGGGCACAGAATCAATAGAGGGAACCTCAGCACTGGAATCACAGACATAGGCTAAATAAGCCAAACACCCTTTTTCAACCATACGCCGAGCCTTAACATAAGAAATAACATTACGGCTAGTATGACCAGAGATTCCTTTCCACTCTATACGAGGCAAATTTGGTAGAGATAAGGTCACAGTCTTGGCATGGCAATCCAAGATAGCATGATATGGAGATAGCCAGTCCATACCTAATATAATATCGAAGTCCACCATATTTAAGAGCAATAAATCGGCACGGGTCTCAAGACACTCAATCACCACAATACATGACAGATGAACTCGATCAACCACAATAGAATCGCCTACTGGTGTAGACACATGAATAGGAACACCGAGTGGATCACTAGGCTGAACCAGGTACGGTGCAAAATAGGAAGACACGTACAAATATGTAGACCTAGGGTCAAATAATGCTGATGCCTCTCTATTATAAACCAGAATAATACCTGTAATAACAGTATCTGAGGACTCAACCTCTGGCCTGGCAGGAAGTGCATAACATCGGGGTTGGGCCCCACCTCCCTGAACTGTATCTCTAGGACGATCAATCACTGGTTGTCCTCTGCCTCTGTCGGTCTGAGCTCCACCTCTACGGTCCCTACCTCCACCTCTACGATCCCTACCTCCGCCTCTAGCTGGCTGGGTGGGCTGTGGATCGCCTGCTGCCTGGATCATGAGCTGAGAACCCTGCTGTTGAGAATTGTCAGAAGCTCGAGGGCAATGCCTGGCAATGTGCCTCAGGTCGCCACACATGTAACAAGCCCTCGGCTGCTGAGAATACCGGAGTGGTGGTGCGTTGATAGGCTGTTGATCGGAGTAATGTGGCTGAGAATCACGACCACTGGAAGTACCGTGAGAAACCTGAAGGGCTGACTGAAAAGGCCTAGGAGAATGGCCTCTACCATGAGAATCTCTACCTCCAGATGAGGTACCACTGAATCTGCCTGAATTACGGGGCCTCTTATCCGACCCATGATCTGCTCCCTAAGACAGAGCCATCTCGATCCGGTGGACTGCATTGGCCGCCTCCTCAAACGTGATCTCAGTCCCTGCTCCCATAGCCATCTGTAGACAAATTGGCTGATTTAAGCCATCAATAAATCTTCTCACCTTTTCCCTATCTATGGGAAGTATGACAGTGGCATAAAAAGCTAGGTCAATGAACCTAGTCTCGTACTGTGTGACAGACATGGAACCCTGATGAAGATGCTCAAATTGCCTGCGTAGAGCCTCCCTCTGAGTTGCTTGAAGGAACTTTTCCAAAAACAATTCTGCAAATTGGCCCCAAGTCAAAGATGGCGACCCTGCTGGTTTAGATAAGCAATAATCTCTCCACCAAGTCTTGGCGGATCCAGATAATCGGAAAGTGGCAAAATCAACACCATTAGTCTCCACAATACCCATAGTACGGAGAATCTCATGGCAGCTATATAGAAAGTCCTGGGGATCCTTTGAAGGAGTGCCATTGTATGTGTTAGTGAATAGCTTGGTAAATCTGTCCAATCTCCATAAAGCATCAGCGGACATAGCTGCACCATCACCAGTCTGAGTCACTATGCCTGGCTGAACTGCCTCAGCTGGCTGAATCACTAGAACCTGAACTTGGGGAATTACTGGCTCCGGAGTGCGCGTAGCAGGAGTCTGATTACCTCCCCCAGCCTGAGAAGTGGCTGGTGCTACTGGTAGCAAACCTGCTCCAGTGACACTGTCCATAAAGCCTGCTATCCGGACTAGAGCATCCTGAAGATCCAGGGTGAACATAACCCCTCCTGGGACCTGAGCTGGGCCCACTGGAGCTGCTGGGGCTGGAACCTCCTCCTCAACATGAATCTAAGTTTCTGCCACTGGTGTTGTTGCTCGGGACTGAGCTCTGCCCCTACCTCGGCCTCTAGGACGGCCTCGACCTCGGCCTCTGCCCCTAGCGGGAGCTGCTGCTGCTGGGGCCTCAGGTTGTTGGTCAGTAGATGAGGAAGCGCGTGTTCTTGCCATCTCGGAAGAACAGAGTAGAAATTCAATTAGCATTTGAAGAACAAAGTCGCACGACAGGAAAAGATAAAGGTGAAATTTTCCTAACTCTGTAGCCTCTGGGGGATAAATACAGACGTCTCCGTACCGATCCCTCAGACTCTACTAAGGTTGTTCGTGAGTTGTGAGACCTATGCAACCTAGTGCTCTGATACCAACTTGTCACGACCCGGATTTCCCACCATCGGTAGCCGTGATGGCACCTACTAGTGGGAGCTAGGCAAGCCAACTCTTACTTACATTTCCATTTTTATCGGATATCTCATTTTAAACATTGAGAAATAATCATATGCTTACAGCGGAATAAATAAATTTAGCGGAAGACTTAACAAATTTTACTAGATACGATGCAGAAATCCAAACATAATACACTACCCAAGAACTGGTGTCGCAACACTCACGGAATTCTAAGAATAGTACACATAACCGTCTGAAAGAAATATACAACTGTTTATCTCGAGTACATGAGATAACAGACTGAAAGTAAAGATAGAAGAGACAACGAGTCCTGCGGACGCCTGCAAGGCTACCTCGATGTCTCGGTGGTCGGAATATCACAATCGCACTACTGCCGCTGCTGTTGTCCGTAACCTGTATCTGCGCAAAAAGAGCGCAGAGTGTAGCATCAGCACAACCGACCCCATGTGCTGGTAAGTGTCTGGCCTATCCCGGCGAAGTAGTGACAAGGCTAGGACCAGACACCCACATAAACCTGTGCAATTCAAACTATACATATATACGACAAAATAGCAGGAAGGAATATTGAATATTAAAAAGGGGAAAACATACTCTGGGGTTGCAGCAAAATATAATATCAGAAAATAATATGAGCAATGGAATAAAATTCACTTTCAAGTCTCAATTCATCTTTGTTGCGGCGTGCAACCCGATCCCATTTCATTTCATATCTCGTGGTAGGCGTACCACTCGCTCCCAATTCAATATTAGGCTACCGGCAACTATGGCCAATGCCAATGATCATATAAATTGTGGTCGGCGTGCCACACGATCCCTTTTTATAATATATAAGTGGTCGGTGTGCCACACGATCCCTTTTCATAATATATAAGTAGTCAGCATGCCACACGATCCCTTTTCATAATATATAAGTGGTCGGCGTGCCACACGATCCCTTTTCACAATATATAAGTGGCCGGCGTGCCACACGATCCCTTTTCATAATATATAAGTGGTCGGTGTGCCACACGATCCCTGTTCATAATATATATAAGTGGTCGGCGTGCCACACGATCCCTTTTCATAATATATATAAGTGGTCGGCGTGGCACACGATCCCTTTTCATAATATATAAGTGGTCGGCGTGCCACACGATCCCTTTTCATAATATATTACCAGTATGAAACCAATAATCTTTAAATCAACAATGTGTATATATTATCGGTATTAAACCAATAATAATTCCTTTCATATAATCACATAAGATTATCACAAGTTTAATCCATTTAAGACTCACGGTCATACTCGACCCCCAACGTATAGATACTCGTCACCATGCCTATACGCCGGACTCCACACATAGCAATTAGCACATAAACTCAACTCATATCCCCTCAAGCTAGGATAGATCAAACACTTACCTCGAAAGTTTACGGTCAACTCAATCCTTAGCAATGCCTTTTCCTTTCGAATTTGGCTCCAATTCAATCGTATCTATACACAATTGATTTAGTACCATCAATACTACTTAACAAACTAGTTCAAATGGCTAAAAATATTTTCTACAACATCCTGCCCGGAATAGTAAAAATCGACCCCGGGCCCACGTGGTCAAAATGTGAGGTTTGAACCAAAACCCGATTATCCATTCCCCCATAAACTCATATATACAAGTTATTTGGAATCGGACATCGAATTGGGGTCCAAAACCCCCAAATGTTGAATCCCTAATTCTACCCTAGATTCCCAAATTCATCCGTTAAAATCTTTGTGTTGAAGTTGAAATTATGTTTAAAGATGATAAAAAAAATAAAGAAAATAAGTTAGAAAACACTTACCAATCGTTTTGAAGAAGAAGAATCGTTTGGAAAATCGCCCCTTATGTTTTAGGTTTTGAAAAAGTGTAAAATGACTGAAAATCTCGGAATCATATACTGCACTGGAGGACAGGCGCGGACCGCACAAAAATGTCCCGCGGCTGCGCCGGGGAAGGGGGGTTGAGCCTGGCCACTGGTTATCCCTGGGCCTGGCCACGCGGACCGCACATAAATGCACGTGGACCGCACTGATTTGGTGCGCGGCCGCGCTGGTTGAGCTTAAACCAACGACCCTCTGGACCAGCCCACGCGGACCGCACAAAAATGCACTGCGGCCGCATGGGACCTGCTACTCTGCCAGATCTGATATTTTAAGCCTAAGGCCTCCCGGGACCTACTCAAAACTCACCCGAGCCCTCGGGGCTCCAAACCACATATGCACACTGACTCAAAAACATCATACGAACTTGCTCGACCAATCAAATCGCCGAAATAACATCATTTACATATAATTGAGCCTCAAAACTCATGATTTTCATTTCAAAGTTCATAACTTCCAAAGTTGGCTATTTAGGTCCGAAACACGTCAAACGACGTCCGGTTTTGACTAAATTTCACAGAAAGCACTTAACGCATATTTAAGACCTGTACCGGGCGTCAGAACCAAAATACGAGTCCGATACCATTACTTTTTGATCAAATTTCAGTTTCATTTTCCTTAAACATTTTCAGAAAACAATTTAACAGAAAAATTCTTTTACCGGGGTTCTAGACCTCGGATTTCGATTCTGGACATACACTCGAGTTCCATATTTTTTCTACGAATTTTCCGAGACCGTCTAATCACGGGTCCGGGTCCGTTTACCAAAAATGTTGACCAAAGTCAACTATGTCAATATTAATATCAAAATTCTTCAATTTTTTCACATAATTCATATATTTCAACATAAAACTTTTCCGGCTTCGCGCCCGGACTGCGCACGCAAATTGAGGTAACTATAAATGAGGTTTTCAGGGCCTCAGAAGCTCGAAATGACTGAGAAAACAAGTGATGACCCTTTGGATCGTCACAACTATAATTACGTATTTTAGTCGCATATTACACTCGAATTTACTGCACTTTAACTGAGTTTGATCTTTAACCGCTAGTGTATTGCACTAACTGTATATTTTATGCCTTGTAGGAGTGATTCTGTGCTATGTAGATGTTATGGAATGAATGCAAGTGATTTGGAGCTTTGAAGTCTGAGTAAAAGTCCAAGTAATTAAGTCAGGATCGTGTTAGGGGTCAACTCTAATAGTTAAGAACAAACGAAGACTCGTGTAGGCATATTGCTCATTGTCTAGTAAAATAGACATAACTTTTAGCTCAGAACTCTGTTAGGACTACATAATATATGGTCAGACATATACTCAAAGGACTACAACTTTCATATTTTACGTTTGTCCAAATTCCAAAGGAAACATAGTGAAAAACGCGGTTGAAACCGCGATAGTGGACCTAGTCGCGGACTAAGGTAGTGCACTTGTTAATATGCTCGGCCACTAGCGTGGCCACTAGCATGCCCGCACTAGTCCAGGACTGGAAACTTGTCCTTTTTCACATTGAAAAAGGTATAATTATTTTGGCCCAACCCTACTTGGTATATATACATGAAAAACAGTATTTTGAGCAAGTTGGACATATTTTTTTTACACGGATTCGACCTAAGGAGGCAGAGACACAATAGGAGCAAGGCAGGGAGTTCTTCTACGAGTTTTACCTTCCTCTTCCTATTTTTCATTGTTGGTTATGAATTTTAGTATTGTACTTTTACATACTATTATGAATATCTAATTTGTTATTTAGAGTTTTGATGGAACCTTTTGTAGGATAAATTCTTGTTATGTTTTTATATAATTGAGTCATAGTATTTTCTCTATTTGTTCAACTATATTATTCTTGTGGTTCATTGAAGGGCCCTCAATTAGCTGTGCCTATTAAGTATGTATTACTCAGGGAAAGAGTGCATATTTAGGTAGTTGTTGAACAATATCACTCCCGACGTATGTGAGGAATCAATAACCAAGGATTTAAAGGTGGGATTAGGGATAACGAAACCTTGGGTGCGATCTAAGTGAGTTGTAATTCAAGCCAACTAGCATAACTCGGGAGAGTATGTTTAGTAAATTATCGTAATTACTTGGTAGAGAAGTACAACACGCAGAGCGCTCATAATCGGTAGAGAATACTTAGGTGAAATTACAGAAGACATAGCGGGAAGGATTCTAACAATTGGGGAAATCATAACTCTAGACCTCTTTAATCTTTTCTCCAACCTTCAGTATATTTAGTGTGAATTTATTATTTTAATTTGTTAGTTAGTTAGTTAAACACAAGAATCTTAATATCTATAAATTAGGAATTGTTCAAGCTTGTATTCTTGGTGATAGTGAACAATTGTAGCTAAGCCTTAGTTCTCTATGGGATTCGACTCTGGATTTGTAAACCGGATTATATTTGCAACGACAACTTTGTCCTTTTTATAAGGCATAATTGGGCGTGATCAAATTTTGGCGTCGTTGCCGGGGAACTTACGGTGTACATATTTCTAGGTTACAAGTTTGAACTGTTATTTTTTCTTCGTGTATTTGATTATTTATTTATTTTTATATTTTTGATCTGAGAGACATGGCAAATGGAATTATGAGAATTTTTATGTTGGTAATTCTGCTTTTAATCCTCCTTACGCATATTGTGAAGGAAACCAACCAGGACAAAATTAACAAAATATTTTCGTGTCATGACCTAACTCCCAAACCCGGTCGTGATGGCGCCTCTCGTGAAGACAAGGCTAGCCAACAGACATCAATACCTCTTTAATACTTACTTAGCATAAATAAGTCTAAAACATTAAAAAAATTATCATGTGCGGAAGAAAAATAATTAAACAGGGAAGCATCCCGATACAGCCCGACCGGGGTGTCACAAGTCACTAGCATCTAGAAGGATCTTTAAGTCAACTGCAAGGCATGTAATACATGGATTAAAAATTTAGAATCAAAAAAAGAAATCTGGTGCCGCGAACTCTGGCGATCACCTGCTCGGCTACAATAGCAAAATCCTCAACCAGCTCAAACCCGCTACCAGGTAAACCAATACCTACATCTGCACGCGAGGTGCAGGGAGTAAAGTGAGTACTCCAACTCAGTGAGTAATAAAGGTAAATAATAACTGTGCAGCAAAAAACCACGTAAAGCAAGTCATCATGCTATATAGTACAGTGTAACCCTTTGAGAAAATTGTGAAACCGTGGAATCTTTGGAAATATCTGGACTCTATTTTAAACCTCTTTTGAAAACATCTTTTTCCAACAGTTAAGCAAATAAATGCGAAACAGATAGTGCAAGTCAGCACATAAGTCAGCCCCTCGGGCACATCACTCCATTAACAAATAACACCAGGGTATCAGGTAATCGGTGCAAGAAGTAGCATGGATGCCAATGAAATGCGAGTGCTGGAATGTCATGACAGATAATACAAACAGGAAACAAATACATGAGTGCAATGCAATGCATATGACGGTAAACTCCGGTACCTACTTTGGCGTGCAGTCCGATCCATTTAACGTCGACGGCGCTCACTGGGGGTGTGTACAGACTCCGGAGGGGCTCCTACAGCCCAAGCGCAATATCAAGCCATCTCGTGGCATCAACCAGGCCCTCGACCTCAATATCAATATAACACCGCTGCGGCGTGCAACCCGAGCCATCCATAGTCCAGAAATACACATGTAACACTAGTGCGGCGCGCAGCCCAATCCATGCTCAGTCCAGAAATGCACATAAGCCACTTGGGCAATACAACATGGTAGTTCTCAGCTCAAAACGTCAATAAAATATTGTTTAAGTTTTCAAATCTTAGAAAAAGGGCTGAGTTTGCAAGACAGTATTAAACCTTGGACCGAGATCAAATTATATGCAAAGTGATGCGAAAATAGTGATATCAATCCTTGAAGGATTCACATAGTTGACACGAAGCCCAAACATGGCAATCAGCCCAAATCATGACGATAACAAGTAGTTTCAGTCAAATACATAGTAATTTAATCAATCGGGACGGACCAAGTCACAATCCCCAACGGTGCTCTACCCCACGCTCGCTATCCGGCGTGCAAGTCACCTCAATACAGCACTATGATGTGCGAATCTGGGGTTTCAAACCCTCAGACTATCATTTACAATAATTACTCACCTCGAACCGGTAAAATCTCTAGCTCGCGATGCCTTTGCAATTCAAATCGACCTCCACACGCGACGAATCTATCCAAAAACAGAGCGGATACATCACAATATGCTAAGGGACCAATACCTAATCAAAAATAATAGAAAAATAGCAAAAATCTCAAAATTAGCAAAACCCAAACTCCGAGCCCACTTCTTGAAAAATTATAAAATTCACATCACCGGATTCCTCGTCTCGCCACGAGTTCATACATATCAAATTTACCAAAATCGGAGCTCAAATGCCCCCTCAAATCCCAAATTTTCATTTCAAAAGTCAACCCTAGTTCTTCCAATTTTACTCAAATTTTCATGAATTTACATATTGATTCTTCAATAAAATGATGTTTCTAGGCCATAGGACTCACCTCCAATCAATTCCCATCGAAACCCTCTTCAATTTCTACTAAAAAGCTCTTAAGGTTCTCAACAATGGAGGAAAATGGACCAAGCTTCGCGGATGAAATAATATAAAAACCCTTCTGTCCAGATGCAATTTACCCTACGCGAACGCGGTCAACACCCCCCGCGTTCGCGATGACCAGAAAATGTTGATCAAAATTTAACTCTTCGCGAGCGCGGCTCCCAGCACGCAATCGCGAACCTTCAGAAGCTCTAACTATGCGAATGTGTGCCCTTTGACGCGAACACGTGAACAAATTTCACCAGGCCTTAACTTCCTTCTACGCGATCGCGATGCTTCGCCTTTCAGAACTACGCGAATGCTGCCCTCTCCCACGCGAACGCGAAGACCAACTTTCCAAGCCCTCATATTTCCTCTACGCGTTCGCGACATCACCCACACGAACAACTAAAAATCTGCAACACCAACAGCTAAAAATCTGCTACTTTTAAAGTCCAAAAATAGTCCAATTGACCACCTGAAAACACCCCGAGGCCCCTGGGACCTCAACCAAAAGCACCAACACACCCTAAAACATTATTCAAACTTGTTCCAATCTTCAAAACACATCAAACAATGCTAAATCACATCGGATTCAAGCCTAAGTTTCTTCAAAACTTCCGAAATACGCATTTGATCAAAAACCCGACCAAAACACCTCCGAATGACCTGAAATTTTGCACACACATCCAAAATCACCTAACGGAACTACTACAACTCTCGGAATTCCATTTTGACCCTCAGATCAAAATCTCACCTATCAACCGGAATTCACCAAAATACTAACTTCGCTAATTCAAGCCTAATTCTACACCGGACCTCCAAAATCAATTCTGATCACGCTCCTAAGTCACGAATCACCTCCCAAAGCTAACCGAATCGCCGAAAATCACATCCGAGCCCTCTAACTCATAAGTCAATGTCCGGCTGACTTTTCCAACTTAAGCCTTCTTAAAAGAGACTAAGTGTCTCATTTCCTACCAAAATCAATCAAAATCAACTATAATACACCAAATACTGATAATGAAACATGAAGAAGTATAAAATGGGAGAAACGGAGCGGTAACTCATGAGACGACAAGTCAGGTCGTCATATTTCGAGAACGAGTTTTGTGCACCAACTCAATCTTATATGTGGAATGTGTGTGATATGTGTGGTGGTCAAGATGGTCACTTTCATGGTTGTGCTTATAGTTCTCATCTTCCCCCAACCCCTTACTTTGATGGTTCTTCTTTTTATTCTGAAATTAATAGGAACAAAGAACCATGAATGATGACTGAAAAGAGATCAAAGATATGTTAAAGTATTGCATGGAACTATATGATAAGAGACCATGAAAGATACAAAGGCAAGGGGAAACTATTCACAACTTGGAGGCTCAAGTGAATAGATTAGTTGAATCTTGCAAAGCGCAACAATTTGACATTATGGATAGTAGCCAATATGAGTATGAATTTGGCTAAAGAAATTTCCATTATACTTGAGGATTTAAAAAAAAAACACGAGGATGAGCTAGAGGAGGAGGCCAGAGTAGAACACCAACAATTAATCGAACTTGATTTTGAGGATGCCGATGTCGTAGAAATGATGCTAGAGTTAACCAAGTATATTGAGGATACATATTTGGTTGACTCTAGTGTCATTAGTGTTAAGGATGTTGACAATCCCAATGTTTGTGTAGCTGAACGCATTGGTCCACATTCTGAGCATTTTTCTATATTGTGTATGGATGATGATATGGAAATAGAGTCATCTGAGCCACTTGAGGAGTTAAGGAATGAGGAACAAGGTGCCTACATTCTGGAATTCTTCTTGCCAGAAAGTTGGGAATACACATCTCATCTAAAGGCCAAGAAGTGCAGAATACTACATTATTTTATTGGGATAGTCAGATTCATTCCACCACCCCAGGAGCATTATCATAGAGTAGAATCAAAACTTGGGTTCCAATTCATAAGTTCGAAGTGGAGGCAGAAATTTATTCACGTCGTGCCGCGACGTTAAATCAAGCACTTGTCGGGAGGCAACCCAGCTTTACTGCTTTCTTTTGTTTTTTTAATTATTTTTGGAGTGTCGATTTTTTATTTTCTAGGAGCATGGAAAGCAAAGCTATTGGAAGGATGCAATAGCAAACCAGATGGTTGGAACAAAGTGCGAGGTACCCGCACGAAGGACTAGTCCTGGGAGAAGTCTAAGTACCCCATGAGATGCTAGTGCTTCGGCCTTTGGCCTACCAGGGAGTTTATTTTACACTCTTGTATGTATGGGTGTGCATTGAGATAATGCACAATTTTAAGTGTGGGTTGAGGAAATTGTCTGGGTGACTTTCTATGCGATTTTAGTTATGTTAGTTTAATTGAATATTTTTTTAAAATAAAAAATATTGGACTTTCTCCGACGATGGATCTATTGGACAATTTTCTTGAGGGATTTAAGTCTAAAGAAAAAAAGATTTTTTTGTTAGGTAGTGTAGCAATTCCCATTTGGTTTTTCTTTGTGTCGCGGTTCTTTTCCAAGGGTTTTATTTGAACTGGGGTTAGTTAGTCTTTTTTTAAGGACTAGTAGCCATTGTGTTGTGTTTTGAATTGAAGCAATATCTCTTGACTTTGTTATGCCTTGAAAATAGTGAGTACTTTGACTGTGACGCTTATGCTTAGTTTTTTACTCTAGTATAAGTACCTTAAATTGTATGTTCTTAACTTTGCTTAACTTCTTTGACTAGAGTGTCTATATGAAACCAATCCTGAGTGAGTCATGTGCCATGTGTGTGTGAGGTCTGTTGTTATTTTGTGCATTACATTTGATGCCTAGAACTTGGCCCGTGTGTTTGCAAAGCGAAATAGTAGTTTTGTTCAGTCTTGGAAGTGAATAGGCATTTCTTAATTGAGCCAGATATGTATATTTTACCCACCTAATTGTTATGTATCGTAGTTAACCCATTTGAGCATGTAATCTTGTTTATTTGGCAACCACATTACAAGCCTTACCCATTTGTTTGAATTAATCATCTATTTGAACCTTTTAACCTTTCATGAGCACTTGAATTGTTATGAACTGTGTAAAAGTCAAAGTGTGGGGGTGGTTGGTTTGGCTTTTGAGTTGAACTAATGAAATCAGAAGAAAGGTGCACTGTTTTGAACAAGTAAGTTCCACTTGAGTTGAAAAAAATAATAGTTGTATTGCTGTGGAAAAAAATTTATTCCTTAATAAGTGGTGACTCTTGATGTAATTGTGCTTAAAGAAGTATAGGGTAATATACATTGATGTGAAGGTGGAGTTTGGTTTGACATAAATATGGGGTTTGAATGTTAAAGTATATGTATTAAAGTTCTTAGGGAGGTGTAGTCACTCTTATATTTTAAGTACTCTTGGTGTGATGAGTTAGGAGATTTGTTTAAAAATGTCGTATCTATAAAAAAAGTGTAGTTTGATTGCTCGAGGACGAGCAATGGTTTAAGTGTGGGGTGCTGATGATAGGCTATAATTACATATTTTAGTCGCATATTATACTTAAATTTACTGCACTTTAATTGAGTTTAAGCTTTAACCGCTAGTGTTTTGCACTAACTGTGTATTTTATGCCTTTTAGGAGTGATTCCGAGCTATATAGATGTTATGGAATGAATTCAAGTGATTTGGAGCTTTGAAGTCTGAGTAAAAGTCCAAGGAATTAAGCCGAGATCGTATTAGGGGTCAACTTTGATAGTTAAGAAAAAACGAAAACTCGAGTAGGCATATTGCTCACTGTCTAGTAAATAGACATAACTTTTTACTCAGAACTCCATTTGGACTATATAATATAAGGTCGGAAATCTTACTCAAAGGTATACAACTTTCTTGTTTTACATTTTACCAAATTCCAAAGGGAACAGGGTGAAAAATGCGGTCGAAAACTAGATCACGAAACTGGTCGCGGACTGCGGCTGTGCACTTGTTAATATGCGCGGCCACTAGCGCGCCCGCGCTAGTCCAAGCCTGGAAACGTGTCCTTTTTCACATTGTGGAAGGTATAATTGTTTTGGCCCAACCGTACTTGGTATATATACATGGAAAAATGGTATTTTGAGCCAGTTGGACATATGTTTTGACACAGATTCGACCTAAGGAGGCAAAGACACGATAGGAGAAAGGCGGGGAATTCTTCTGCGAGTTTTTCCTTCCTCCTCTTATTTTTCATTGTTGGTTATTGTGAGCACGTGATTTTTACCCTACGAGAAAATTACTCCAAAAATTCAAAATAAAACAATTTTGTGTTTGTATGCAATTTATGCGGATTTCGTGTTATTTTTCTCTTATTTTATTTGTATCTGTGTGTGCATTTTACATGTTTACATTAGTCAAAAACACAAAAATATTGCATTTAGGACCCAATTTTACAATTAGGAATTAATTGGTATTTTTGTTGATTTAAGATTCTAGTTTAAATTAATTAAGAGATGAAAAAGAAAAGAAATAGGAACCAAAGTCGGACCAGCCCACCCAGTCCAGGCCCAAAACGCCCCAATCTCAGGCCCAATCACCCGGACCAAATCCCTGATCTCTCATACCTCACCAAACAACACCGTATTGGTGCCTTAAATTTGAGTCATCGATCAAGATTATCAAACGGTCCAGTGCAATTCCCGTCTAAGGCCAAACGATGACGTTTAGGTAGGTTCAATCAGATCCGTTCATCTAACTCAATCCAACGGTCCCCAAACTCTCCCCTATACCCGATCCATTTCACCCAAAGACCGACCCAACCTCCACTTAACCAAACGATACCGTTTCCCCATGATGAAAAGATCCTGGCCATCGATCTCGCTTCATCTAACGGCCAGGATCGAATCCCCAACACCCTATATAAACCTAACCTCCTATCCCAGCCCCCCGAACCAAACCCCCCCTCTCGTCTCTTGTTCATCGTCTCAGCGCCTGAAACCCGGCGGCAACCATTCCAACGACCACCAAAATAACACCCTAAAGCCATTAGACCACCCCCAATCCAAATCCCTTACCCGTTTTGCTCGAATCAGCCCGTAGCTTCTCGAATCTTCGATCGAAGATTCGAGCAAAAACTTAAAACTATACCAGCCGACCCCAAATTCGTACCAGTTACTCCCCTGACCTCCCTCGTAACCAAACCGAGCTTGGCTTGGTTCGAATCTAACCGGAAAGCTTCAAGCCTCAAATCAACTGTGTGAATCCTAGAACACAACACCATGGGGGTCTGTCCAAATTAATGAAGGGTTGGGGTCTAATAGACCTTAATCGAGGTGTTCTCGGTTGAGAACACTCCAATTAAAGTCCGTTCGACCTCAAAAAAGGGTTCGAGTCAAGCCTGGGTCTTTTTCGTTCCTAAACTTCCGAGATAAGTTCTTCTCTTTCTGCTTTCTTGTTTGTGTTCTATTTGTGTTTGCTCGCATGTTTAGTTAATTTGTTTGATTTTTCCTTTTATTTTCTCTTCAATTCTGTCCATCTTCAGTAGACCTTTTATTTGGTCGATTTCTTCTGCCTGTTTGTTAATTATATTTATTGTGATGTGTTTAACTTGTTTAAAGTCGTCAAGTAGATTAGTTCATATTTGATTCCATGTTTTGTCCCAAGGCCATGAATCAACATGTTTGTTTACTCTGCGTTTGTTGTTTGTTGTAGCTCGTATAGTCGGTTAAATAAGTGTCGTCAACTGAAATCACTTGAAAAACTAGAGAAGCATGAGTTTGCTCATGTCAGTGTAATTACTCGCATGTTTCTCTTATCTGTGCTAGGACTTCTATTGATATGCCTTGTTCAATATTGCTTTGATCTTCGCTTGCCTTAGCTGATGACCTGATCAGTTGGTTTTGAGTTGGTCGGAACTGGTTCCCAATATGACCAACTCAGGCCATCTGATGAAAACCCCTGTCTGATTAAGTTTGAATCATTGATTGAACCTAAGCTGAGAATTGGATATAGCTGCCTGAAATCAGAGATTAAGTATAAGATTATATAGTAGTGAACTCAGGCCCAGAACTTAGGTTAATCACAGTAATTACTAAGGGGTTAAAAGGGTAATTTGGACAAGTTAATATGGCTGTCACATGCCCTGTACAGGCCTGCTCAAGTGGCCTGTTAAAGGGCCATTAGTTTAAACTGAGTGGGGTGGCAGAACCCCAGGGGATGGGTTTAAAAGAATAGAATAGCCCTCCCCCATCCCTCTTGATCAGATAAACAAACATAATGGGGAACAATGTTTTCCATCAAGAAATGCCTCTTGGGCAGTGGGAATGTAAGGGGTATGGGCAGGTTTTAAACCTGCAGAGCTTAGAGGCTCCTTTAAGCCTATATATAGGTCCCCTTTAAGACTAGGGGGGGGTCGGAAGTGAGAGGGTTAGAGTGGAATAGGCTGGGATTTTTTACTAAGGTTTCAGAAGTTTACAAGCAAAAATATAGGCTGGCTTTTTACCTTGCCAAGTCAGAGAGTTGTAGAGTTTAAGGCTGGCTTTTTACCCTAAGAAGCTGGGTGAATCATTGTTAGTGTGTTTGTCTCATTGAAGCCTCTAATTTCTTCTTCTTTGAGTGTTTGAAACCAGAAAACCATCGTTCTTTGCTTATGGTTTCCTTCTATCTTTGCTCGGGTTGCTATTGGTTTTCTTTGAAATCTACCACTGGTTTCTTGTTGCTATTTACTGGGTTTTTGTTGGGTAATTGTTGAGTGTTGCTGGGTTATTGTATCTGTTTACTGGGTTCTTGTTGGTAATTGTGGAGTGTTGCTGGGTTATTGTTGCTGTGCTGACCTTCCTTTCCTTCTCTGCTTTTCCCAACCACCAGGTACACATCTGTTACACTGGTATGCAATGTAGCCGAAGTTCAAAGCATGAATAAAATGCAGCCTTAAAGCTCGAAGTCATTTAGTCGTATTTTCAAATTCTAAGTTGTATGTATGTTAGTTAATAGTTCATTAGAATCGTGTGAGTAGTTTGTAATGTATAAATTAATTCTGATCGGTAGTAGTTTAAGTTTGCAGATTTATTCCCATGTATGATAGTTAGAAAGAACCAATGATTTAGTATCCATATACTGCCATCTCTAAGTTTATTTCATTGGTAGCCTATTAAAAATGCATAGCAAGTTTTGAGGTTAAGTAATCAATAGTTCATACTCTTTAGTTAATCATTTGTTCATTTAGCCTCATAAAAAACAGGTTTCCTTAGTATCAATATCATTTCTGCCATATGGCAAATTTAAAGCGTGGATAGTGTCATGTAGTTGGGTTCAAATCAAAGTAAGATGGCATAGTCCCAATTCTGCATCATTCACGCCGGGCCTGGGCCTGTAAGTGTTCAACGGAGGCCCATTTTGTTCATTTTTAAACTTTAACAAGTCACGTTCACGATTAACCTATAATAACTCCAGCATGAAAATAATATAGGATGTTGCCTTTTCTTTTCATTTTTAGAGACGTAACGAAATAGAAAACGTAGTCGCTCAGGATATCCTTTAAAAATGAAACGAGGCGTGCCTCGCCTAAAATAAATT
>MU686602.1:0-34826 GCA_026770625.1 Nicotiana glauca
AATAATCCCTTCATTTTTAATGTAACAAAGGCAAAAAATCAGATTGCCTAAACCCTAACTCATTTCATCCCTCACTCGTCTCTTTTAGAGACGGCATAATGCCGCCGCCCTCCGCCTGCCGTAAATCGCCTCATGGCGGTTCCGGTAGGCTAATCACCGCCATTTTTACACCACAGCATCTCCGAGACTTCCTCAGTCCGACCCCGAGCATGGTTTGTCTCGAATCAAGCCCGAGCTCCTCGAATCTTCAATCGAAGATTCGAGTCCAAACCCAAATCACACCAATCGACCCCAAATTAACACCATGCCCTCCCCTAACCTTCCTCATAACCAAACCAAACTTGGTTTGGTTTGAATCTAGCCAGAAAACTCCGAACCCCAAAATCGACCATATGAACCCTAGAAAATCCCAAGTTGGATTTCCGTTTGAATTCGACAGATGTTCGAGGTTTAATGGACCTTAATCCGGGGATTCTCAACTGATAATACCCTGATTAAAGTCCGTTTTGCCTCGAAAAGATTCAAGTTCGAGTTTAAGTCAAGTCCGACTCTTTCTGAGTTTCTCTGAGGTATTTTCTTTCCCTTAAGTTCTATCTCCACTCTATTAATATTTGTTTCTGTGTTTAGTTTAGTTTTTGATTTTTCAATTTCGTATCAACTGTTCTGCTCATCTCCAACCAGACCTTTTATTCGGTCGATTTTTCTTCTGGTCATAGTCGAGTAGGTTATGAACTATATAGTCGATTTGATAATGTCGTCAAATAGTTAGTTTTATAAATCCCCTGTTTTGTCCGAGGCATGAATCACCCTGTTGTTCTGTGTGACTATGTTTGTTTGTTATCAATTGTGTATATACAATCGACTAAATAAGTGTCGTCAATTAAATTTGTTTAAAAACTGAAGGAACATGGTAATAGACCATTTTTGTTCAGTCCTGTATAATTACTAGCCTGTCTCCTTTTTCTGTGTTACGTTGTATTGAGTTTGAACCTGTGGATGGTCAGTTTTTGATAACTTCATTGGATTTGAATCGATCAGGATTGGTTCCTAATATGATCAATTCATCCCCTTTGAATCCGTTGCCTGAACCTGATTGGATATAGCTGTAGTAATTTAGTCGATCAATTAGGAATCAGGTGCTACGATTATAGCTTATATATAGGTTCTAGCATCAGATTGTTAAGGTTTAGGGCATGGCAGTAATTTAGGGGTTTTTAAAGGGGTAGTTTTGGGACTTAACAGGTTTAATTCAAGAGGTCTGTCAAGTGGCTAATAAACTGACCTTAGTTTAATAACAGAGGGGTATTAATATAATAGCATGGGAATTAAATTGAATACTATAATACACCCATAAGTCTTGATTGAAACAATAGGGAACAAGGGTGGGGAACCAAATAGTTTGCATCAAGAAGAGGTCTTAAGGCATGGGAATCAAAGGGGAATGGGCAGTGAGGACTGGAGAGTTCAAGGTAGACCTTAAGGGTCTGTTTCAGGTTATAAATAGGTAGAGTTTTGACAGAAAACGAGGGATGGATTTTGGAGAGAGAAGGTCCAGGGAGATAGAGTTAAAATCAGCTAGCTTTATCTTCATAAGTCAGGGATATAGAGTGAGAGTGAGGCTGGTCTTTCACCTTAAAGAGGTCAGTTTTGTGTCCAGAAAGGCTAAGTTGACCCCCAAAAGAAGTCAGTTTATTTTCATTGAGTCTAGGCTGGATTTTTAGAGGAGAAGTTCAGAAGATTTCATACACTGAAATATACCAAATACCCACTGAAATACTATTGATTTTCACTTGCTGTTATTTCGAGTGGTATTCTAAAATTTCTTTGGTTGTTCTTCACTGGCTTTGATCGAATTCACTGTTGCATTGGTACTGCTGGTTTTCTTGCTGGGTTTTCTGCTTGGTTTAAACCTGTCCTGGGATATTCTATTTTGTCGGTTGTTACGGGTTACTGGCTGTTGCTGAGTTTGCTGTTGCTGTGTGTGCTACTGAAACTGATCTCCCTCTTTCCTTTACTTTCCATTCCAGGTACACTTCCTATGTAGACTTCCAGCTTGTGAAAGTGAAATGAAAATGGAAGCTTGTTTATGCTTACTTGTCGCCTGTTTCAGATTATGTGCAATGATGTATTCTGATTAATTGGGTTGTGAATTGGAATGTCATGAACTGACTATTTGCTGTGTATTTTAATATTTTTTTTATAATTTTGTCATAATTTGGATAATTCCTCTATGCTCAACTGGGTAGGCAATATAGTTAAGTCCTGTAATAATTTTTGGGGTTGTTTTAGGTCAAGAACTATTGAGTTGATTAGACATTTATGATGAGTCTTTGAACTTCGTAGTTAGTAATAGTAATTTGAGGTATTTAAAATGTTTAGTTATGCTGTCAACATCGATTTGAAATTCAACGAAATAGAAATGTGAGTAGAAACTGGAAATGAGAAACTGAGTTGTAGCACCGGATTAGAATAGCTTGAATCAATTTGAAAACATTTAGTTGTCCTGTATTATTAAATCAGTTGTCCAGTTCACCTTCAGTAGTGGCTATGAATGTGACAGTAACTGAACAGGTAATTGATCAATACTTAATCGATTTAAGCAAGTGAATATGGTCCTTTTAATTGTTGAGCACCTCGAATAAAGATCAGAAGGTAGTTGTTCAATTTAAACTATTGTTTTGTCCAACGATTTGAGTATAGCACGCCATCGCACGTTTGGGCCTAGGTTGAATTCTAAGATTCGTCCGGTTGTTATGATGACATGAAGGCAATTTTCCTAGTAGGGCTTATCTCGAAGCCCAATGGTCGTTTTTGGTGCCGAATTATCATCTGGTTTGTTCAATCCACGAACAAATGAATTAGGACTTTTACCTTTTATTTTAGAGACAAAAATAAATAGCACACCATAGTCATTTTAAGTTTGACCTTTTAATAAAAGAATGAGACGAGCCTCGCTAAACAGAAGGCGGGGCCCTCAATAATTATTTTTATTAAAATACTTAGTGTTTGGGCGGACCATTCAGCGAATTTTATGGTCTTCCCCAAAGATAATAACGCGTTAGTAGCTTTAGGATCGTATTTAATAATTGACTTTCCTAAACACGGGTGCACATTTATGTGACCCAAATCCAAATCTCAACGGAGTCGAAATGTGTCGATAATCACGGGTACATTGATTGTGACGTGGTTCGAGATGCATTTTCATGACGTTGCAATTTTTTTTTTAAAAAAAAAAAATAAATGAGACGAGCCTCGACAAACAAAAATACTTGCGCCGCGGGGCCCTCTATATGTGTTTGTAAAATTACTTAGATTTCGGGATAGGCTGTTTAGCAAAATTTCACGGCCTTACCCAAAATAACGATATGCTAGTTGCTTAGGCGCGCCTTTAATAATTTAATTTCTTAAATTTAGGTGCAGATTTATGTGACCAAAATCCAAATATACCACGCTCTTCGCGGGGTGCGGTAGCGCCAAAAGGAGGTGTGACAGCTCTGGCGACTCTGCTGGGGACGATATTCTAGACCAGAACACCTGGTTCAGGGTTAGAAATTCGAGCTTAGAATAATTGTTGTGTCTGGAATTATTTATTATGTGATATTTTATATGATATATGCTTAATGTGCAGAATGATATTTTTACCGCTTTGATATTATTTGAACTGTATATATAAACTGTGTTGAAACCCTTCTCTTCTCACCTCTGGGGATGTGCTTACTGGTTGAGACTCCCTATTATGTTAGTGTCAATACCCTAAAATAATAAAGAGGTCGGACAAGTTACTAAGTCGGGCGGCCTTTTGGTGCCTGGTACGTTGTCCCCTCCTCGACTCGAGTTGTCCGCTCGGGTACACAATCTAGAACACGTACTTAGGTTTTGAACTTAGAATAACGTGACTTCATGCCGGATCCCTAGTAGGAACTCTTATTTGCATCATGTTGCATTCAACTTAGGGGACTCAACACAGGGATTGGGTCCGTCTAGGACAGGCAACCTGAAATAAAAATACCATCCTGCAACATCTTGTTTGTCTTACGCATCTGTTTGCTTCAAACTTGCATGTTGACCGACTTTTAAATACTGAGGAAAACGAAAAAGGGGTAAAATAAAAAATATCCAAGCAATATCAAAACTCTGCTTGATTCTCATAGGTTATTTTGTTTGCCAATGGAAAAAAAAGAAAAATGACAAGTTTTTATTTTTCAAAATAGTTTATTTTAATGGCCAATAAATAAAAAAAAAATAGTGTTTTTTCAATAAAATGAAATGAAAAAATATAGTTTATTTATTTGTCAATAAAATGGAAAAAATAGTGCGTTTTGTTGGCCAATAATTAAAAAAATAGTGCATTCTGCGGACATAGTTTGTTTTATCTGGCAGAACTACGCCGGTTCGATTCTCACAAGGCGTGAGATACGTAGGTAACCCTCATCGGGTCCAATCTCTCCTTTGCAAAAATAGCCAAAAGTGTCAAAATTAATTTTGTTGATTGGGTGAGGCTGTTTTCAAAAATAGCCGAATGTTCCCGAAAGTGACGTCGGAAGGCTGATTTTTGCATAAACGACCACCTTAGGGTCATTTTTAGGATTTTTGTCAGTTAGCAAACGCAACCTTAAAATCTTCATCCCGGGAGTGCTGAAAGGCCGTAATCGGAAAATCGGATCTCTTTTGTCTAGTTTGAAAATAGTCAAATCATTGTCAGTCAAAATAATTTCTTTTCATTTTATAACATTAATAAATGTGCAGGATGAGCACAATACAAAATGTACCGTTTTCAATAATGACCAAGATCCCTGTCGAGTTGCAATTATGGTGGAATGACTTGGGTAAAGAAGGTCGCAAGGAAGTGAAGAAGTACCTAAACTAGTGATTTTAAAATAGAAGCAAAACGGGACTTAACCAAAATTTTCATAACTTCTTCTTCCAAACTCCGAATTGGGAGATATTTGTAAGGGGGTTTCACTACAAATCCATAGGTATTTAATCTTAGACTCATTTTCTTCAATTTCTATTAACACCCATTAGATTTCTAGGCTTAAATCATGTTCTTAAGAGTAGAAAATTAGAAATTAGGGTACAATTAGGGCTTTTTGTATCTTTGGAATTTAGACCTCGTTTTGGGGTCGAATTTTGGATCTAAGTATAGATTTGGGCTTGTGGGTGAATGGGTGATTGGGTTTTGGTCCGAACCTCGTGTTTTGACCAACCGGGCCCGTGTTCAATTTTTGACTTTTTGGGAAGAATGATAGGAAAGCTATAATTAATCATTTGAATTGGATTGTTTAGCATTTATTGATGTTATTAAGTTGATTCTGTATAGATACAATTAATTTGGAGCCAAATTTAAAAGGAAAAGCGGTGTTTGAGGCTTGCATTCACCGTGGAAGTTTGAGGTAAGTGTTTGGTCTAACCCTAGCTTGAGGGATTAGGAGTTGCGTCCTATTTGCTACATGTTATTTGTTGTGTATGATGTATAGGCATGGTGATGAGTATCTATACGTTGGTGTCAATCATGATCGTGAGTCTTAGATTGAAATCTGATTTGTTCTTAAATAATACTACAGATTTTTAAGTTGATGATTCTCTTTGTTGAGCAAGGATTATGAATATACATGTGGAAATTACTTATGATTGAGTAGTGGTGTTAGTAGAATGTTGGGACAAGTTTGGTTATGGTTGTTTCTCCCTTGCGGGGATGTATTTACATATACTGTCGATTCCCTTGCCGGGATAGCATTGTTTCTTTAATTATTCCTATGATGGGATTCTATTTGTGAACTAGTATTGAACTGTATATATGGATCGGGTTATGCGCCACAACAATGATATAAATGGTTCGGGTTGCACGCTGCAACAATAATATAAATGAATCGGGTTGCACGCCACAACAATCACATAAATAAATCAGGTTGCACACCGCAACAATGATATAAATTGATCGGGTTGCATGCCGCAACAATGATACAGTTGGATCGGGTTGCATGCCGCAACAATGATAAATGATAGGGATCGGGTTGCGCGCCAGAACGATGTTATTATTGTTTTGTTGTAGATCTTAAATTGTTCCCATGTATTTCTCTTGAATTACTGCTGGTATTGACATTTCCCCCCAGCAGCATGTACCCCCTCCCATCTTTATTTCTTTATTTATGTTCTATTTTTCGCTGAATATTATATAATTGCACAGGTTTATTTGGTAGTCTTGTCCTAACCTCGTCACTACTTCATCGGGGTTAGGCCAGGCACTTACCAGCACATGGGGTCGGTTGTGTTGATGCTACACTATGCACTATATGCATATCCCGGAGCGGCAACTTTTGGACAGTAGCATTGGGTGGCTGCTTTCAGTCCAGCTAGAGATCCCGAGGTAGTCATGCAGGCGTCCGCAGGCCCGACATTCTCTTCTATCTTTATTTTTTCATCTACTTCCGAGATTGACAGTACTTTTCTTTCAGACATTTGGTTGTAGTATTCATAGACAATCCATGATATTGTGACACCAGATTTCGAATAGAGATGTATGTTGGTGTAGTCGTACCGGTTATTGTTAATTCAGCAGATTATGTCTTCTACTTGTTTTTTGTTTATCGTTAATATTTCACTGTTGTTCACATGATAGTTTAAAATTGCTAAAAAGGGAAAATAAATGAGTTAGTAATTTTACAATACGCGGCTTGCCTAGCTTCTATGAGTAGGCGCCATCACGCCCGAGAGTGGAAAATCTGGGTCGTGACATAAAATATATAAATTGACATTAAAAAAATACAATATTTGTTTATATTAAGGATTCAAATTATTAATATGGCTCATACCATATATTAAATATTTAATTTTAACTATATTTTTTTCCAAAAAAATTCTTTTATCAAAAAATTAATTTTTTGCACTTTATTTGTCTTTTTATTAAATATTTTCATAATTATTTTTTCTAATTATGTTTTAAAATATATAATAATAGTTATTTCTAAGCAAATTATTGATTGGAGAATAAAATTAATAGCTAGTGAACGAATCTCACATGGAATAGTCTTGATCTTGTTGGTTATGCCGATGCTGGGTATTTATCAGACCCATACAAGGCTCGGTCTCAAACAGGTTATGTGTTTATATGTGGAGGAACTGTCATATCTTGGCGATCGACTAAGCAGTCAACTTTGGCTACTTCATCTAATCATGCTGAGATAATTGCTATTCATGAAGCAAGTCGAGAATGTATGGTTGAGGTCTATAATACATCTTATTCGAGACAAATGTGGTTTGAAATGTGATAAACTACCCACAATTTTGTATGAAGACAATGCGACATGCATAGCCCAGTTGAAAGGAAGATTCATAAAAGGAGATAGGACAAAGCACAGTTCACCAAAGTTATTTTTCACACATGATCTTCAAAAGAATGGTGATATTAATGTGCAACAAATTCGTTCAAGTGATAATATGGCTGATTTGTTCACCAAATATCTACCGACGTCAACCTTCACGAAGCTAGTGTACAAGATTGGGATGTGAAGGCTCAAGGATATGAATTGATGCTCTCATCATGGGGAATTAATGCGTGTTGCACTCTTTTTTCCTTACAAAGTTTTGTCCCACTGGGTTTTCCTTGCAAGATTTTTAACTAGAAAACTAAAAGGCATATTGTTAGATATGTGTACTCTTTTTCCTTTACTAGAAATTTTTTTCCCCACTGGATTTTATTTTAGTTAAGGTTTTAACGAGGCACATTATCCGCTGAATAGACATTCAAGGGGGAGTGTTATAAATAGAATTTTATTTATCGTGAATGTCTGTATTTAGAGAGATTCTAGAGTTTATTACGTGGTGGCTAAGTCACCCTCTCCCTATAAATAGAGGGTTCTATTCCATTGTAATTCATCCCAAATTAATAAGAATTCTCTCTCTCTACTTTTCTATGCAATGTTGTTGTTGTTCTTCTTCTTTTATTGTTTCATAACAATTTTGCAGTTTTTCAAATTTTCGAAAATTTCCAAAATGCATCTTCAAGTTAAAATTGGAAATTTTATGAAGAAACACTGATTTCTAAAAAAAAGTGATATTTTTTTGGAAAAATCTTCCATCAAATTTTATGTCCAAACGGACACTTAGATTTAGATCGTGTTCACGTCTAGGGTGGGACCCACTTAATGATTTTGTTGGGTCGGCTTAGCTTGTTTGGCCAAGCTTCTAAAATTAACTTATTGTATTTGGCTAAAAAAAAAATTGAAAAGCACTTTTGAACAACAATTAGTGTTTGACCAAGTTCTTAACAATGATTCTAAAAATATTTTTCTCAAAAAAAAAAAGAATATTTTTTAGGAGAAGCTACTTTGTTTGCTTCTAAAAAGCTACTCGTGTTTCTACTCAAAAGCACTAATGTTAGGCTATAATTTCATATTTTAGTATATTCTTTATTTTATATTTTAAATACTTTAAAATTATATTATATTTGTGCTTAATTGAATTTATTTTATGTGTAGTTTATTGGAGATGAAATTATAAGCAAAACAAATACTTTGGAACTATATTATACGTATTTCATGATTGCTTGCAATTATGGGCAGAAGAATAAAAAAGTGAAGGCTTGGAGATTACCTGGCAGCACCAAAAGCAACGAGCTGCAATTGAAAAATGAGAATTGAAGCAAAAAGTTAGGTCTTGCGTTAGATCTTTCGTCGCCAGGCGTTTGCCTCGCGGGGCGAGGTCCGTGGCGAGCGTGTTTCGGATTTGTAAAAGTCTATTTTATCTCTTATTTGGTTTTGGATTTGGTTATTTCGCTAGGCCTTTTCTCTACACATATAAAGTCATTACACACCATTTTTGGGAGACAGATGAGACGCGGTGATTGGGCAGAGATACCGGAATTCGACCTAAGGAGGCAAGAACACACTAGGAGCAAGGCGGAGAATTCTTCTACGAGTTTTTTACTTCCTTCTTCCTATTTGTATTATTGGTTATGAATTCTAGTGTTGTAGTTATGCATACTATTATGAATAAATAATTTGTTATCTAGGGAATTTGATGGAATCTATTGGAGGATGATTTTCATGTTACGTTAATATAGATTTGCTGTAGTTTTTTCTCTAATTGTTCAACTACGTTATCATTGTGGTTGGTTGAAGAGTTCTCAATTGATTGTTCCTATATTTAGTGTGTATAATTACTCGGGAGACAGTGCATATTTTGGTACGTAGTTGTTGAAGGATCAATACGGAGGGTTTAAAGGTGAGATTAGGGATAACGAAACCTTGGTGCGATCCGTATGAGCCGTACTTAATGCCAGCTAGCTTAATTCGTGAAAATATATCTAGTAAATTGTGGTAATTACTCGGAAGAGAGTTACGACATTCATAGTGCTCATGATCGATACATAAGACTTACGCAAATTTATAGAAAACGTAGCGTAAAAGATTCCGATAATAGTGGCAATCATAACTCTAGACCTCCTTAATTTTGTCTCCAACCCTTAGTGTCCATAGTTGTTAATCTACTAATTTAATTTGTTAGTTAATTAAATACAAGAATCTTAATATTTATAACATAGGAATCATTCGAGCGTGTCTTCTTCGCAATATTGAACAGTTGTAGCTAAATATTAGTTCTCTATGGGATTCGACTCTGAACTTGTAAACCGGAATATATCTGCAACGGCCGCTTAGTCCTTTTTATAAGGAATAGTTGAGCGTGATCAAGGACTTTTTTCCTTCTAAAAGTTTTCAAACACCTTAACTTTAGGATAAAAAAAAACACTTTTAGCAAACAACAACAAAAATACACATTTGACTAAAAAGAAGTTTGGCCGAACAGGCTATAAGTTGTCATATGCAATGTCAAATTTAACTATAAATTTAACTATATATATATATATATATAGAGAGAGAGAGAGAGAGAGATGCGCGATGTGCGTGTATCTTATCTCAATGAACATGATTTATTAAAAAATTATATCTAATTATAAAATAAAAATTTTAGTTACTGGAGATGATTATGTTGATCGTGTATAACTAATTCAATAAAGAAAGAAACTGCTTCATAGAAGTTCTCAATTATCGGTCAACAGTTTAACTAAAAAAAATAAGCTTTATAATTTCATAACTTCACTTTCACATGTTCTTTTGCTTCCTTTTCAATTTCAGCTAAAACATATAACAACTTGAAATCTAAATATTGTTGAAGGATAGAACTAAAAAAATATAAGCACGCTACTATTAATTAATGAATGTCAAATCATCATAAAAAATAAAATGCAATGAAATCCAAAAATACATTCAAAATTGATATTAAAGCAAGTTAGTGAGAGAATTGGCAATTGAAAGATAGGTCATCCATGACATATTTTCTTCAAATAATGATTTAAAACTAGAATTCAAAGTATATATTTGGTTTCGAAGTGTTATTATTCAAGTGAAATTAATATTTAAATTATTTTAATATTGGCTAACTCTATAACTCTATATATTTGAATAATATTTAACTTTTTCAATGTGAAATCTATATTAAAATGGTAAAAAAAACGATAAGCATTTCTTGTTCGAGCACATGTATTTCCTCAAAAATTTAAAGGGCACTTCATTTGGATTATCACATGAAAATTATAATTATTTCTGTGTCTTAATATCATCTAAAATGATTGGAAAATTGTTGTATAAATTTTTTTTTAATGATTCTCTAAAGAGTCTTCAAATTAACACTGAAAAAAATTGAATATTTATTTTAGAGATTTGAAATGAAGAGGTTGATCATATAGATCCACTTGTTTGATTGGCTAGTTAAGGAATGTAAAATCTGAAAATGACTAATATCGAATGAATATTTTATAATAAATAAATTAGTATAAATTTTTTTATAGGGTTGAAAAATTTGAAATTTAAATAATTTGACTCATAACACTTTAGTGTAAGAGATTTCACTCAATTTTCTGATTTCTTTCATATCACATGTGGTCTTTATAAAAATAATAAATATACTTTAAGATTGTGTCTATTGAAGCATTTCACTCGATTTTCGAAATTTCTTTCATCACTAATTGTCACACCCTTTTCTACCCCCGAAATATAAGATATGTGTTATTGATTGTGGGTAGAAGAGTTTTTCAAAATTGTAAGGACCCGGGCGGTCGTTTTTGGAATTTACGCCCCGATTCCCCATTAACTGCTTCCCCTAAGTTCTTTTCTGCTATTTTGGTTTGCCGGGATGTTCGGTGTTAGGAGTCGGAGTGTTTTGGGACACTTAGTCCCTGAATGAGAGCTTAAGAGTTGAAAAATGGTCTGTATTAAGAACAGTGTGAAGACGACCTCGGAATGGAAATCGGATGGTTCCGTTAGCTCTGTTAGGTAATTTCGGGGTTGGGAGCGTGTTCGGAATGTATTTTGGGGATTCGTAGCTCATTTAGGCTTGAAATGCCGAAGTTTGAATTTTTTAAGTTTCCAGTTCGATAGTGAGTTTTTTATCCGAGGGTCGAATTTGAATTGCGAAAGTTTTTGTAGCTCCGTCATGTCATTTGGGACGTGTAAAATTTCAGGTCAGTCGGGCGAGGGTCGGTTAGGTTTTTGATCGAACGCGTGTTTTATTGGAATTTGGAGTTCTTAGGCTTGAATCTTTGATTTAATTGGATTTCCGGTGTTGTTTTAGGTGTTTTAAGGATTGATGCAAGTTTGAATGAGGTATTAGGTGGTATTTGTGCTTTTGGTTGAGGTCCCGGGGGCCTCGGGTGTGTTTCGAATGCTCAACGGAAAAGTTATGGAGTTGGAAGGAAAAAAATTGCATCAGGCTTCTGGTATTTTTGCTTCTGCGGCTTGGGAACCGCAGAAGCAGAGTCGCAGAAGCGGCTAGGCATCCGCAGAAGTGAGGCGTGGGCTCAAGGTCAGGTCCGTAGAAGCAGATGAAATTTCGCGGAAGCGGTATCGCTTCAGCGATCCATAGACCGCAGAAGCGGAAAATGGGATGGTAAGTGGAAGTCGCATATTCGGAAATGTTTGGACAGAAATAGAAATTTTGAGGGTTTAATTTCATAAGTTTGAAAATCGATTGAGAGCACGAGAGAAGGCGATTTTTAGTGGGTTTTGAAGAGAAAATCATTGGGTAACGTTTCTTTGATCCCTATTCATTATATTTCATCATTATATAGCTAAATACATCATTTGAACTCGAATTTAGGATAAAATACTTGGTAATTTGGGGTAAAAGTTCATAGAAGGTTTTGAGGGGGGATTTAACCTCTGATTTGGGAGATTTTTATATGGTTAGACTCATGAGAGTACGAGGGTTGTGAAAATGTGAAAATTATTCGATTCCGAGACGTTAGCTGGAGGGGCATTTTGGTTATTTTACCTATTTTCGCGCCCTAGCTTTAATTTCTATAGTGTGATCAGTTATTTGCAATATTATTTACGATATATAATTAACTTGAATAGATTTGGGCCATTTGGAGTCAGATACTCGTGGCAAAGGCGCGGTTTCTAGTGATATTGAGTCAGTTCGAGGTAAGTGACTTGTCTAACCTTGTGTGGGGGACCTTTCCCCTTAGGATTTTTACTTGATATTTGAGGTGCATTGTACATAAGGTGACGAGCGTGTACTTGAGCCAATTGTCGAAACTTCAATTTTTACTTAAGTTAATGAACTTCAGTTTTCCTTTCTTAATTGTTGTACTTTACTTGAAATTATGATTTGTGCTAAATTAGGAAAAGCATGTTTAGCTGACTTAACTGCCTAATTGCTTAAGTTGTTTTGACTGCACTACATGAAGCATGCTAGGCTAGTTCTATCAGTTGCTCTGTTTTTCGTACTTTATTCCTTGGTTTGTTTCTGACTGTGATTGCGCATTTACATTGGGACTACGGATGTGGGATTCTGGTAGCTCCCCCCCTTGTTTGTTTACTTTGGGACTACGGGTTCGATTCCCGGGAGATACCCCTGCACTTTTATTTTGGAACTACGGGACGGTATCCCGGGAGATCTCCTGCACATTAATGATTGGACTACGAGACGGTATCCCGGTAGACCCTTTGATATTGGTACGAAAGTTGGACTACGGGAAGGTATCCCGGGAGATTCATTGAATAGTTGAGGAGAGGGCTACAGGACAGTATCCTGGGAGACCCTCAGAGGTATTTGAGATTGAGTTGTGTTTACTCTGTGTTTCTGCTTTATTCTTGTAGTTATTATTGCTTCGTTGATTTGCCTTATTACACTGCTGTGATTATTATTTTTGTCAGATTTCCACACTGTTAAATTATTGTTGTTGTTATATTTTTGCCTCAGTAGGGCCCTGAACTTTCCTCGTCACTACCCAACCGAGGTTAGGCTTGGCACTTACTGAGTACCGTTGTGGTGTACTCATGCCCTTCCTGCGAATGTTTTGCATGTGCAGACAATCCAGCTAACCCTACTCAGGCGCTTTATCAGTGAGACAGGAGGATCACGGAGACTTCGAGGTAGTTATGCTGCATCCGCAGACCGACGAGTCTCTCTCTTACTCTACCATTAGTATTTAGTCTTCTTTCCTCTGGATGTTAGACATTCTGGTGTTGGGAGCCTCGCTGTACATTTCTATAGCCTGTGTTTCCCGTGAGTTTCCGGGTCTTTGGGAATTTTAGTAGACTTGTGTTATTGAGTTGTACATGCCGAGTAGCATACAGTACACTTTTCTTCCAATTATTTAATTTGGTTTATTCTATTTTTCCGCAATTATTACATTTTCCGCAATATTTGGCTTACCTAGTCATGGGGACTAGGTGCCATCACTACATGTTCACGATCGGCAAACTAGGGTCGTGACAAGTTGGTATTAGAGCTCTAGGTTCATAGGAGTCACGGAACATAGGCCGGTTTATTAGAGCCTCGCTGATCGATACGGAGACGTTTGTACTTATATACGGGAGGCTTTGTAACTGTTTAGGAAAAATCTTCATTTCTTTTGAATTCCTTGTCGTGCGATATTTTTTACATCAATTCTAAACTTCTGTCTTCTATTCTCTCACATATGGTGAGGACACGTGCTACACGAGAGGACCAGACACCCGGGCCCCCTGTTGCCGCCGTTAGAGGCATGGGCTGGGGTAGAGGTCGAGGACGCGCATGAGGTGAAGCCACAACACCCGCGCGAGCTGCCACTGATGTATCACCAGCAGATCCAGTTGGAGCTCAGGCACCTGGTACACCTACTACAGCTACTACTACTCCATCGCTCCAGAAGACTCTGGCTCAGTTCATGAGCATGTACACTACCTTGGCTCAGGCGGGGTTGCTTCCCATCGCTGCAGCCATATCCCAGGCCTGGGGAGGGGCCCAGACTCCCGCAGCCCACACTCTTGAGGAGAGAGTGTAGATGGAGCAGGTCCTAGAGGTTATTCTTGTACCGCCTACAACACCAGCACAGTCCGGGGATGGGTCAACTGTCCCCGAGGACGAGCAGTGTAAACTAGAGAGGTTCAAGAAATATGACCCCCCAGTGTTCAGTGGCCTAGCATCAGATGACACCTTGGGATTTTTGGAGGAGTGTCATCGCATCCTTCGCACTATGGGCATAGTGGAGTTTAGTGGGGTTTCTTTCACCGCCTTTTAGCTTCGGGGAGCCGCCTATGATTGGTGGCGTACCTATGAGTTGGATAGTCCAGTCGAGTTTGCCTCACTGACTTGGACCCAATTCTCAGACATGTTTATGAGAGATTTTGTTCCCAGAGCCTCAGGGATTCATGGCGCGCGGAGTTTGAGCACTTGCGCCAGGGGTGCTATGGCAGTCGCAGAGTATGCCATCCGTTATACCAGGTTGGCTAGACATGCACCGGCTTTGGTGTCCACAGTTCGGGAGAGAGTTCGGAGGTTTATCGAGGGTCATATTCCAGCCATCCAGTCCAGCATGGCTCGAGAGTTGGAGATGGATATTCCTTACCAGCAGGTAGTGTGCATTGCTAGGAGGATTGAGGGTATGCTCGCCAAGGACCGAGGGGGGAAGAAGGCCAAGAAGTCTCGAGAGTCCGGTCACTACTCTGGTGCCCGTACCCTATCAGCAGGTCGTTATGATAGGGGTTATTCTGGTCGCCCTATACATTCAGCTTTGCTAGCAGCTGGCAGTACTCCAGCTCCGCCTGCACTTCAGGAGCCTTATTATGCGCCTCCAGTTTCTAGCACGCCTCCTGCGCAGGGTACTTCCAGAGGTCAGTCTAGCAGGCCTAGCGGCAGTCAGTCGCAACCACCGCGTCCTTCCAGAGCTTGTTTCGAGTGTGGCGATACAGTTCATATGGTTAGGGACTGCCCCAGGCTTGGTAGGGGTGCATCTTCACAGACTGCTCAGCCACAGCGGGGTCCTCAGAGTTCTCAGGCTATAATTATAGCTCCAGCTGCTGCCCCACCTACCCAGCCAGCCACGGGCGGAAGTAGGGGAGATAGAGGTTGCCCTCGCGAGAGGGATCAGGCCAGATATTATTGTATTCCTTCTCGTACTGAGGCGGTTGCCTCCGATTCTGTCATCACATGTATTATTTTGGTTTGTCACAGAGAGGCATCGGTTCTATTCAATCCAGGCTCTACTTATTCGTATGTATCTTCTTATTTTGCTTCACATTCGGGTGTGCCTTGGGATTCTTTGAGTGCCCCCGTTTATGTTTCTACTCCTCTGGGAGATTCTCTTGTTGTGGACCGCGTTTATCGATTATGTCTGGTTACTATTCGTGGTTTTTAGACTAGGGTAGATCTATTATTACTCGGTATGGTTGACTTTGATATTATTCTGGGCATGGATGGTTGTCGCCCCATCATGCTATTCTTGATTGTCACGCCAAGACCATGATGCTAGCTATGCCAAGTGTTCCATGTATTAAGTGGAGTGGTACTTTAGATCATACTCCCAGTAGAGTTATCTGTTTCCTTAAAGCTCAATGTATTGTTGAGAAGGGGTGTGCCGCGTATTTAGCTTATGTGAGAGATGTCAGTGTTGACACCCCTTTTGTTGATTCAGTCCTAGTGGTACGGGATTTCCCCGATGTGTTTCCAGGTGATCTTCCGGGCATGCCGCCCGATAGAGATATCGATTTTGGCATTGATCTGTTGCCGGACACTCATCCCATTTCTATTCCTCCATTTCGCATGGCTCCTCCTGAGTTGAAGGAGTTGAAGGATCAATTGCAGGAATTGCTGGGTAAAGGTTTCATTCGGCCCAGTGCTCCGCCGTGGGGTGCTTCTGTCTTGTTTGTGAAGAAGAAGGATGGTTTTATGCGTATGTGCATTGATTATCACTAGTCGAACAAAGTTACAATGAAGAACAGTTATCCTTTACCTCTTATCGATGATCTGTTTGACTAGCTTCAGGGCGCACAGGTGCTTTCCAAGATTGATTTGCGCTCAGGTTATCATCAGTTGAAGATTCGGGAGCCAGATATCCTGAAGACTGCCTTCAGGACTCGGTATGGTCATTACGAGTTCCTTGTTATGTCTTTTGGGCTGACTAATGCCCCGACATCTTTTATGCATTTGATACATAGTGTATTCAGGCCATATCTTGACTCATTCGTTATTGTTTTTATTGATAATATTCTGGTATACTCCCGGAGTCGGGAAGATCATGAGCAGCACCGAGGACAGTGCTTCAGACTCTGAGAGAGAAGAAATTATATGCAAAGTTCTCTAAATGTGAGTTCTGGCTGAGTTCTGTGGCATTCCTAGGCCACGTGGTATCGAGTGAGGGAATTCGAGTGGATCCGAGGAAGGTGGAGGTCGTGCAGAGTTGGCCCAGGACCTCCTCAGCTATAGAGATTAGCAATTTCCTCAGCTTGGCGGGTTATTACTGTCACACCTTCTTTTTCACCTACACCCGCAAGGGCATCAAGGCGTTTTTCCAATTAAAAGACAATCGGAATGGGATTTATTATTAAGATTCAGAATCTCTACTTGGGAGATTAATGGTGTCCCAAGTCACCGGTTGAATCCCGAACCGAGGAAATTATGACTCTGTTAACAGTCCGCGAACTAGAAATCCGAGTAAGGAATTTTGTTAACCCGGGAGAAGGTGTTAGGCATTTCTGGGTTCTGTGGTTCTAGCACGGTCGCTCAAATGTTGTATTTGGTTTTATCTGATTTCCAAACATGTTCTTGCTTATGTGCCTTTGATTATAAACCGCTTTTATATTTATTTTTTAATGAGAATTGCAACATCGTGAAAATGCGTGTCGAACCATGCCACATCAATGCGCCCTTGGTTGTTGACACCTTTCAACTCCGTTGAGATTTGGATTTGGATTGCATTAATGCGCACCCGAGTTGAAGAAAGTAACTTTATTTAAAAGCGTGCCTAAAGAGACTAACGCGCTGTTATTTTGGGGATGGCTGTGAAATTTGCTAAACGGCCCATCCCGAATTCTAAATATTTTGTCACAACCATTTATTGAGGGCCCTGCAATTTTTGCATTATATTTGGCGAGGCTCGTCTCATATTTTATTTAAAGGTCCGGCCTAAAGTAAACTATGATTTTTCCATTTATTTTGTCTCTAGTAACACAAGAATAATTCTACATAATTTGTTTAATGGACTGAAACCAACTGGCCCAAGTCCAAATGTGAAAGAAATAACACTAGACCTGGGCCTGCGTGACAGGTGGGTTGAGGCCCAAACGGAAATGTGCACTTGAAGACATACATCAGCCAACTTTCGCAAGGCATCTGAGTTCGAATCCCCAGCGTGTGCAGAAGAACAACCCAGACGGCTTGTTTTGCTCACTCCCAATTAACTGACTAGAATGCACACATATGGACTTAATGATTTGTACACAAGTAAACATTCTGACTTTAACCTAGACCGCACTCGATATGCCTAAAATATTCAGTGACCATTATAGACGTGAATTAAAGTATTCAAATTCCTTTTTTAATTACAAATCAAAACGAAAATCACCTACTTAAAAGCTATTCTATCATTGAATCACTTTCCAAGCAAATCCATGAAACATATGATTGGAAACGACTGATGTTGAACCTAAACTATTTTACCAACTCCACATGAACTTAATTACCACTCGAACTAAAAAATTTACACACATTCGATGCAAAATGATTATCAATCTAGATAATACCAATAGTTCTTAATTCATAACTACGTAATCCATTTCAGTCCAGCTGGTACAAATTCAATAGTCCCAACAATTGTTCTAATTACGATTAAGTATGAACAGTTAAGCTAAGCATGAAAAGTTGGTCAAAAATCTCAGATAAATAAATCAAACTCATTCTTCATTGATTCTCTCAAATAATTCACACACTCCAGATCAGTATAGGTAGTGCATATGTACCTGGATTTTAAATCACAACAAGAGGAAACAGGAGTCAGTAGGAGCAGATGACTAGCAGCAGCAGTTTAATACTCAAAACAGCACAGGAAATAGAATGAGCAACCCAAAAATGTTTAAATCAAACAGAATTTAGCAGATCCACTTCAACACAACACCAACTCCAACTAGAAACGCATATAGATGAACCAACAACCAACAAAAACACACCCAAACCAGACTAAGGCAATCAATTCTAACTTGAAATCAACTATAAGTAAAATCAACACATTTTGGAACAAACTCAGTTATCAGAAAAGGAGATGATCAATGCCTAGAGCTTCAAATTTCACATAGAAGGGCAATGTAACAGTACATTTTTTGGGTTTTCAAGTTTTGTGGTTTTTTTTTCTATAGAAAAGCTTACAATTCTAATGAAAATTTCAAATCCCAGATCTCATTTTTGAATATGTAGCTAGAAAGTGTTTGCGGAGGGGGGATCTTTTTCTGAAAAAGGAACCCCTCACACAAGGCATTAGGCTACCTTTTATAGGCAACAGCCAAAAAGGGGTCTTCGATTTGTATTTACAAAGCAGCCCCCATCATTTCTGTTTAAACCCTTATTCATTTTGCCTTGTTACACAAGTTATTGCCTCAAATTTCCTAAAACTCTAAGTATACCCCTATCTACAAGAATCTAGGATACTCTAGCTAAATCCCATACTCCTGAATTGCCCCTGGAACTAAACTAAACTACAACTATAACCAAACAAACCCCTAATCCTTGACTTATCAATACATTGAAAACTAATCCTAATTTGAACTAAAATTGACAAACCAAGATTGAACCAATCCAATAAAACTGACATAAACAAGACTAAGTAATACTGCCTTAGCAAAGAGGAATCAGAATCAAAGAAGAAGTACAAACAGAGAAAATGATTATGAAATTACTAATTCTAAACTAGAACAAATATCAAAACGAGATTTGGCAAACGACACAAAATTTGAGCTAAACAGAATCGAGTGAACTAATTATGCTAACATATGAGCATTTAAACTAAGAGAGCTAAAACGAAAATTAAATTGGAATTAACTAAACTAAAGTGGCACAAAAATAGAATAACCCCCTATCCACAACATTCATTGAATTGATAGAAACTAAAACTTATGATAATCAATAACTAAAAGAAAAGAAACTCACTGATTTGTCTTCAAACTTTAGCATTAAAAATAAACAGATTTCCTTGGTGACCTTTGAACGCGAGTGACAGTTGATCCTTCATACCAGAAGACCGGGGGCTATGTGCTATTAATCTTGGAAGAATTTTAGGAAATTAGGGTTTCGCCGGAGAATCTTCAAACGAAAATTCTAGAAGTTCCGGCAAGATTCGAGACCTGTGGTTTTGGGAGTTGGGTAGAGGAGGCTCAGGCGACCCTAGGGTGTTAATTTGGAGTAACTGGTGTCGTGGCTGGAAAAACTTTAAATGTATATTCGAAGGATTCGGCGTTGATTCGAGGGAAACCAAGGGCAGGGTTGGAAAGAGGGGAGCAAGGAGAACTGGTGGTGTAATTTTGGGGTGGTTTGGCGGTGGTGGCGTTCGCCGGAGGCGGCGACTCCGGTGAGATACAGAAAGGAGATACGAGGAAGATGAAGGTTGTTCTTTAGGATTTGGGGATTTTTGGTCCTTTATATTATAATGCAGGGATTAATTGAGGTCGTCGGATCAAAAGCATTTCATGGCTAGGATTGCGTGACACCCAAAACGGCGTCGTTTCATGCCTATAGGAACTGGACCGGTTTGGCCAGGATTGGGCCTGGGTGACTTGGGCCATCTGAATAAACCATCTCCTTTTAATTGTTTTTTCTTTTATTCCATTTATTTTTTTTGTGTTTTATTTTGTATTTTTTTTAATTTTTTCCTGATTTTATAAAAATGCAAAAAATTAAAATGAAACCTAATTTATTTCCAAAATTAAACTAATTAATCCTTAAAATTATTTTAAAATCTATTTCGTGACAAATTCAATAATTAACAATTAAAAATGTAAAAGTGGACTATTTTTGTTATTTTTTTATATTTTATTCTAAAAACAAATTAACCCCTAATTAATCCTAAAATATGAAGTTAAATCCTAAATGCAAATTCCAAGTATTTTTTATATTTTCATATGAATTAAAATATACAAATAAAATGCAAACAATTAACAGAAAATGCAAAATAATAAAAGAAATTATTTTATTTGAATTTTTGGGAATAATTCATATATAGGGAAAAAAATCACGTGCTCCCAATTACCGTCACTTTGTGGAGGGGTTTTCATTGGTTGCGGCCCCTATGACTAGATTGACTCAAAAGGGTGCCCCATTTCTGTAGACAGAGGAGTGTGAGGCGAGCTTCCAAAAGCTCAAGACAGCTTTGACTTCAGCCCCAATCTTGATGCTGCCTACCGGTTTAGGGTCCTATACAGTTTATTGTGATGCCTCACGGGTTGGACTTGGAGCGGTGTTGATGCAGGATGGTAGGGTGATTGCCTACGCGTCCAGACAGTTGAAGGTACATGAAAAGAACTACCATGTCCACGATCTTGAGTTAGATGCTATTGTTCATGCCTTGAGGATTTGACGTCATTATTTGTACTGGGTGCCTTGTGAGATCTATATTGATGATCGGAGTTTGCAACACTTACTTAAGCAGAAGGACCTGAATATGCATCACAGGAGATGGTTGGAGTTGTTAAAGGATTATGATATTACTATTCTTTATCACCCGGGCAAGGCCAATGTGGTAGCCGATGCCTTGAGTCGCCGGGCGGAGAGTTTGGGGAGTTTGGCATATTTACCAGCTTCATAGAGACTTATGGCGATGGATGTTCAGGCTTTAGCCAGCCAGTTCGTAAGACTGGACCTTTCGGAGCCCAATCAGGTTCTAGCCTGTGTGGTTTCTCGGTCTTCCCTATTTGATCGCATCAGGGAGCGGCAGTATGATGACCCTCATTTGCTTGTCCTTCAGGACAGAGTTTGGCGTGGTGATGCAAGAGATGTAACCATCAGGGATGATGGGGGCAATGAGGATGCAGGGCTAGATTTGTGTGCCCAATGTCGATGATCTTTGAGAGTTGATCCTAGCAAAGGCCCATAGCTCGTGGTATTCCATCCATCCGGGTGCCACGGAGATGTATCAGGACTTGAGGGAGAACTACTGGTGGAGGTGGATGAAGAAGGATATATTTTGCTACGTGTCTAGATGCCTCAACTGCCAGCAGGTGAAGTATGAGCACCATCGTCCGGGTGGGTTGCTTCAGCAGATAGAGATCCCGGAGTGGAAGTGGGAGCGTATCACCATGGACTTCAAATCTGGACTCCCACGGACCGTGAAGAAGTTTGATTCATTGTGGATCGGCTGACCAAGTCCGCTCATTTCATACCTGTGTGTACCACTTATTCATTGGAGCGGTCGGTAGAGATTTATATCAGGGAGATCGTCTGTTTGCATGGTCTTCCAGTTTCTATCATCTCAGACAGAGGCACTCAGTTTGCCTCGCGGTTCTGGAGAGCCGTGCAGCAGGAGTTAGGCACTCCGGTGGAGTTGAGCACGACATTTCACCCCCAGACGGACGAACAGTCCGAGAGCACTATTCAGATTCTGGAGGATATGCTCCGGGCGTGCGTGATTGAGTTTGGAGGGTCATGGGATCATTTCTTTCCACTGGCGGAGTTTGCTTATAACAACACAGTCCAGCATTTAGATGGCGCCGTATGAAGCCTTATATGGTAGGAGGTGTAGATCTCCAGTAGGTTGGTTTGAGCCGGGTGAGGCCAGGCTATTGGGCACAAAGATGGTTCAAGATGCAATGGAGAAGGTTAAGGTGATTCAGGATAGACTCTGTGCAGCCCAGTCCAGACAGAAGACTTACGCAGACAAGAAGGTTCCTGATATTGCATATATGGTAGGTGAGCGGGTTCTACTTCGGGTCTCGCCTATGAAAGGCGTCATGAGGTTTGGAAAGAAAGTGAAGTTGGGTCCGAGGTTTATTGGGCCTTCTAAGATCTTGAGGTGAGTTGGGGACGTTGCATATGAGCTTGCCTAACCTCCCAGCTTAGCTAGAGTTCATCCGGTATTTCATATTTCGATGCTCTAGAGATATCACGGTGATCCGTCACACGTGTTGGATTTCAGTTCAGTCCTGTTGGACAAGGATCTATCCTCTGTTGAGAAGCCAGTGGCTATTTTGGACAGGCAGATCAGAAATTTGAGGTCAAAGAACATAGCTTTAGTGAAGGTTCAATTGACTTGGGAGACCTAGTAGGATATGCACAGCCAGTACCCTCATCTTTTTGCTACTTCAAGTATGTTCTCTATGCTCGTTCGAGGACAAATAAATGTTTACGTGTAGCAGGATGTAACGACCCGACCAGTCGTTTTTGGATTTTATGCCACGATTCCCTATTAACTGCTTCCCCTAAGTTCTTTTATGCTATTTTGGTTTGTCGGGACGTTCGGTGTTAGGATTCGCAGTGTTTTGGGACACTTAGTCCCTGAATGAGAGCTTAAGAGTTGAAAAATGGTCCATATTCGGAATAGTGTGAAGATGACCTCAAAATAGAAATCTGATGGTTCTTTTAGCTCCGTTAAGTGATTTCGTGGTTGGGAGCGTGTTTAGAATGTATTTTGGGGGTTCGTAGCTCATTTAGGCTTAAAATGCCGAAATTTGAATTTTTAAAGTGTCCGGTTTGATAGTGAGTATTTAATTCGAGGGTCGGATTTGAATTCTAGAAGTTTTTGTTTCTCCGTCATGTCATTTGGGACGTGCGTGTAAAATTTTAGGTCATTCTGGTGAGGTGAGGTTAGGTTTTTTATCGAAAGCATTTTTTGTTGGAATTTGAAGTTCTTAGGCTTGAATCTTTGATTTAATTTGATTTTCGATGTTGTTTTAGGTATTTTAAAGATTGGTACAAGTTTGAATGAGGTATTAGGTGGTATTGGTTCTTTTGGTTGAGGTCACGGGGGCCTCGGTGTGTTTCAGATGCTCAACAAGCAAGTTATGGAGTTGGGAGGAAAAAATTGCAGCAGGCTTCTGGTATTTTTGCTTATGCGGCTTTGGAACCGCAGAAGCGGAGTCGCAGAAGCGGCTAGGAAGCCGTAGAAGCGAGGCGTGGGCTCAAGGTCAGGTCCGCAGAAGCGGACGAAATTCTGCAGAAGCGGTGTCGCTTAAGCGATCCATAGACCGTAGAAGAATTCTGCAGAAGCGGTGTCGCTAAAGCGATCCATAGACCGTAGAAGCGAAAAATGGGATGGTAAGTGGAAGCCACAGAAGCGGCACTTTGTCCGCATATGCGGGACCGCAGAAGCGGTCCCTTGTTCGCAGAAGCGGAAATGTCTGGACAGAAATAGAAAATTTCGAGGGTTTAATTTCATAAGATTGAAAATCGATTGAGATCACAGGAGAAGGAGATTTTTAGTGGGTTTTGAAGAGAAAATCATTGGGTAATATTTCTTTGATCCCATTTTCATTATATTTCATCATTATATAGCTAAATACATCATTTGAATTCGAATTTAGGATCAAAAACTTGGTAATTTGGGGTAAAAGTTCATAGGCCAAACTTTAGGGTTTTGAGGGGGCATTTGACCTCCGATTTGGGAGATTTTTATATGGTTAGACTAGTGAGAGTACGAGGGTTCGGAAAATGTGAAAATTATTCGATTCCAAGACGTTGGCTAGCGGGGCATTTTTGTTATTTTACCTATTTTCGTTCCCTAGCTTTAATTTATATAGTGAAATCAGTTGTTTGCAATATTATTTACGATATGTATTTGACTTGAATAGATCTGGGCCATTTGGAGTCGGATACTGTGGAAAAGGTGCGGTTTCTAGTGATATTGAGCTGGTTCGAGGTAAGTGGCTTGTCTAACCTTGTGTGGGAGACCTTTCCCCTTAGGAGTTTTACTTGATATTTGAGGTGCCTTGTACGTGTGGTGACAAGCGAGTACTTGAGCCAATTGTCGAAAATCTGGTTTTTACGTAAGTTAATGAAGTTCAATTTTCCTTTCTTAATTGCTGTACTTTACTTGAAATTATAATTTGTGCTAGATTAGGAAAAACATGTTTAGCTGACTTAACTGCCTAATTGCTTAAGTTGTTTTGACTATACTACGTGAAGCATACTAGGCTAGTTCTATCGGTTGCTCTATTTTTCGTACTTTATTCCTTGGATTGTTCCTGGCTGTGATTGCGCATTTATATTGGGACTAAGGATGTGGGATTCCGGTAGCTCCCTCCCCTTGTGTGTTTACTTTGGGACTACGGTTCGATTTCCATGAGATCCCCCTGCACTTTTATTTTGGAACTATGGGATGGTATCCCGGGAGATCCCCTGTACTTTTATTTTGGGACTACGGGACGGTATCCCGGGAGACCCTTTGATATTGGTACGATAGTTGGACTACGGGAAGGTATCCCCGGGAGATCCATTGGACAGTTGAGGAGAGGGCTACAAGACGGTATCCTGGGAGACCCTCATAGGTATTTGAGATTGAGCTGTATTTCTGCTTTATCCATGTAGTTATTATTGCTTCGTTGATTTTCCTTATTACACTGCTGCATTTATTATTTTTTTCGATTTCCACACTGTTAAATTATTTCTGCTGTTATATTATTGCCTCAGTAGGGCCCTGACCTTTCCTCGTCACTACCCAACCGAGGTTAGGCTTGGCACTTACTGAGTACCGCTGTGGTGTACTCATGCTCTTCTTGCGAATGTTTTGCATGTGCAGATCATCCAGGTACCCCTACTCAGGCGCATTATCAGTGACGCAGGAGGATCATGGAGACTTCGAGGTAGTTCTGCTGCGTCCGCAGATCGACGAGTGTCTCTCTTACTCTACCATTAGTATTTAGTCTTCTTTCCTCTGGTTGCTAGACATTCTGATGTTGGGAGCCTTGCTGTACATTTCTATAGCTTGTGTTTCCCGTGAGTTTTCGGGTCTTTGGGAATTTTAGTAGACTTGTGTTATTGAGTTGTACATATCGAGTGGCATATAGTACAGTTTTCTTCCAATTATTTAATTTGGTTTATTCTATTTTTCCGCAATTATTATATTTTCCTCAATATTTCGCTTACCTGGTTGTGGGGACTAGGTGTCATAACGACATGTTCACGATCGATGAACTAGGGTCGTGACACAAATAAAGTGACAATTTTGAAATTGGAATTAGTTTATTGTTCAAACCCGCCACTTGGAATTGATTTTTGGGTGTTCCAAGTCACCTTTTATTTGAATCCCTTATCCAAAGGAAAATTTGACTCTTTCATTATTGGTTTGCGAAAACAAAGTCCGCGTAAGGAATTCTGTTGACCGGGGAGAAGGTGTAAGGTATTCCCCGAGTCCCGTAGTTCTAGCACGGTCTCTTTATTGACTTAAAATTTGGCTTAAATTAATTTTGGACAAAACTGTAATTTATATGACTTTCCATGTTTTACCTATCCGCTTTAATTTCTTGTTTATTAGCAAACTTAAAGAATATAACAAAATGTCATAATCACACTATGCAAGCGGATCTACCGCTATGACAAAGGATTATTAGCATGTTATTACTCTAAAAAACTACTATATTTTATATTAATTTATTATGAAAAATGGGCCGGAAAAATAAATTTATTTGGCCAAACATGTTTCTCGTGGCCCTGTTTAAATACTAACATGAAAGATAGGCTAAAAGCGCAAGCAAATAACTAACTATATGCATAATATTAAATACTAGTTAATAACATGGAGTAAAACAAACTAAAGATAAAATTATTAAAAAATTCGTATGGCCCATTAATGTTGCAACTAGCTTAAAACCCACAATCTATTAATTTCTGTTAAAGCAAACACCTAGCTATTATTTGTTATTTGATATTACCACGGGATCGTGTAAGGACACACAGTCGATATTTGAAATCGCACTTATTTCCTAACGAACTATATTATCTATGGGAAATTAACTATTAGACGTAGTTAAGTTATTAAATTATTTTTTTGAATATAAAAGGAATCTATTTTTATTGAAAATTAATTATGTGAACAATCATGGTATTTTAAGACATGGGCCAACTTTTATTAATTACTAGAAATGATTAGGTAATTAAATTAATGTCAAAACCAAACCTAATTTTTTTTAGGGAAACAAGGCAAATTAATGTAGAACCAACTCTATCTATTTTAAAGAAATGGCCAACTTCTTGCCAACGATGAAATGAGCCAGCAACTATTTAGAACTAATGAACTCTTGATTTACTAAATATATATTATATATATATATATAATCTTTCCACAAGTTAAACTAACTCATGATTTTATCTTATTTTACTATCACAGTCATTCTTAGCCTTAAAGCTTGCTAAACTAACATCAAACTTATATAGAGCATGAATTAAATATAAAAAATAACTTTTATATTTTTTTTGTTTGACTTAATGACATCTAAACTGCTCCATGTAGCTCAAAAAGGGTCAAAATGAATATGCCAAAATAACACTACAAGTTGTCGCAAATTCTTCATACATGAGGCAAGCACATTACTTGTTCAGGTAAAGAACTTAACAGAAAGTTGTAAGATATTAGAAATCAACCACACCGACCTTCAAAAGCATTCAAACATAACAAAGGCTAAAGCACATGGTTTTGTAGATTGAAAAACTTAACGAAACTCATACTGCAACTTATTGAAACATTCATTCTCTTGTTCTTTTAGCCTACGTAGCAGATTCAAACAATTTAAATTAACAATGAGGAACATAGGTGGATCACAACAAAATAAACTAGACTACTTAAATACAACAATGAAACTGGTTGTGAATGTGCAAGTTTTGGCATTCAAACATTCAGTGAATCCTTTGAGAAAATTGCTTGAAGCTATCTAAACATACCCAACTTTTCATCATTTGCTATTAAAGAAAAGGAGTCTGCATTACAAAAGTTCAGAAGGTTACCTGAATAGCAGAAAGTAAAAAATGTTAGAAATGACTGAAGCAACAGAAACCAGCAACAACAAACAACAGCAACCAGCAGCTCTTAGACCAAAGAAAATGAACCAGAGATGACCAACAAAGCCATTGAGACCAGAAATGAGTCCGTCTGGAAATTCCTCACAAGATCCCTCTACTTTCTTAAAGGTTTTGCACTTGAGAAAAGCTTACTATTTAGGTGTTCAACTGCTCTTTTTTAATTTCAAAGTTGTATTTTTTTGCTAAGTGTGTAAGAAGTGTGTGCTTTAGAGTGTAAAGGATGTTCAGAGGCTCCTGGAAGATATGGAAAGACCTCCCTTTGTAGGAGAAGAGGACTTTTGGGACAGATTTTTGTTTGGCAAAAAATTTGTCCGAAATGATAGATTTTTCTTACCAATTGTGGACAGAATTTTTGAGTATTGTACTCCAATACGGTCGGCAACAGTAAAAGCAACCAAACCAAAAACCCTACACTCAAGTATTCTCTTTTCTTTCCCTTTCATCTTAATTTCTCAAACCATATGCAAAGTTAACTAGTTCACAAGGAGAAACCAGATTTAATCTAGTTGAAACAAGTAGTAATTCGAATAAGGTTAGTTAAGAGTCAACTAATATGGAGCATCAAAAATTAATCATATAACTACTTATACTAAACAACTACTTCAACCTTAAACTAGTTAATTAGAACTAAACCCGGATATTTGAACCCACAAACTACTAACTCAGACTAAAACATGACAATGTAGGAAAGACAAACTCAAAAACTGCAATCCAATAGGTAATTCAAGCTTTACGACTGAACGAAATCAATATAACTCAACCATACTAGTTAAACAATTGTTCTAGATTATTAGAAAGAGCAATTATTTAGCTAATCACAAAGTTAAATTACATGTCTAGCTACTGAAATGACAAATAAGAAACGAATATTCTTTGCGAAATTGAACAACTGCTTCAAACTAGTAAGATACAAAAATCAAATAATCGAAGCTAAACTTTTAACTATCACTACTAATCAAACTTGGACGATTATAATTAAGTGAAAAAAATCAGAAACAATATTATACGAAGTAGTGGATCGATTATTAGAAATTAAACTTAAACAAAACTATCAAATCAAATAAGAAAAACTAAAACTTTAAGACAAGAGAAAGGGATTAGGAATTTTAACAAGCTCGAGCACTCGAAAAAAGGCGGGACAGTGGTAGTGATGGACTCGAGCGAGTGTCTAATGTCGATTATTATCTAAACCATGACTCTGGAGAATTGGATGCTAGTTTCGATGACAATCGACAACAGAAACTTGCTTGAGGCCGACGTGAAGAGAGAAATGGGAGGCAGTGACGACAGCGGATTGGCACTGGGGGTCGCCGGTGGTGGCTTGCCAAAACTTATTGGATTTTGGAGAGGTTTGGAAGGTTTCGGGGCGGGGAATGGAGAAGAGGAGAGTGAGAGGAGGTCGATGGTGTAAAATTTTTAGAATTTAGGGTCGTGAGCGGTGGCGGGTGGCGGCTAGGGTTTTAGATTTGGCTAGATTTGTAGAGTTTGGTGGGGATTTCGGGGATTTGGATATGGAAAGAGGAGGAAGAGACAAAGATATGGTGAAAAAATAGGGTCGATTGGAGGTTGGCCGCCGCCGGTGGTGAATTTCGACGGGCGGCGTTGGGCGGAGACGGCGGGGATCTGGCAGAGTATAGAGAGAGAGAGAGAGAGAAGAAAGAGGAATTAAAGGGAAAATGGGGCAATTTTTCTGAGATATGGGCCTTTAAATACCTAGTTGGGGAATGGATTTGGACCGTCGGATCAAGCGAAATTGAATGGATGAGATCCAAGCTCTAGATTACTAAATGAAATGACGTAGTTTTGATCCAAAACTACGTCGTTTGGACCCTCCCCTTTGGCTCAATTTTAATTAAACTACACTAGTCCAATCCCTACCCATTTATCAAACTATTAATCAACTCTTAAAACCTATACATACACAAATAAGAAAAAACACACACTCATACACATACACATACACACACACTCACATATAGTAGGAAAAGATGGGGCAAAAATTAGGCATTTACAGCTGCCCATCTTTTCTCGAGAACATGAAGAGTTTTCGTGCAATGGAAATGAATGCCATGGATAATTTTTTCTCAGATTCACTCTAATGGAAGCATTTTGAAAAATGTGGTGACCGAACCTTGCTTCTGAGGTTGCCTACATATCCTTGGCTATAAAGGAATCAGGTCAGTGTAGTTCTGGGAAATGTTTTGGTAGCTGGGACTACCAGACAGTGGAGTTAAGACTGTTGCTTCTATTGTTGTAGCTGTTTTTGTTACTCGCTTCTTACATCAAAATGAAAAAGAGAAAAGCACTATATATTTCTGCAAATTAATAATACAAAATTCCTATCTACGTGTCTTCTGGAGTCAAATCTTGATTCTTGACTTGCTCGCTTGTGTTGACCTTAGATTGGATCTTGATTCTCTTTGAAGAAAAGGTTATGACTCAATCTCGATTGCTTAACGAAACTTGAGAAGTTGTGTTACCGACACATTGTCAAAATTAACTCTAAACTATCCTGTGATCGTCCTTCTGATGGTAACTGAAACTGCAAGCTTCGATCGGCATAACCTGTGCTTTGCGGCGAATCCTGCAAAGACATCAAAGAAAAACAAAACGAACAAATATTTTCTGCCCTTGTTTGGCACTAAAAATATTTTGTGAGCTATTAGAGAAATCTATAAACTATCTAATTTGTTGAAATAAAGGCAGAGGAAGTAATACAAACTAGCTATGTGAGGATATGCCACCATAAGGGGTAGTACCTTATGTTACCAAAGCAATGGAATTAGAGGATGGTACCCTATATTACTAGGGAGGAAATAGAATCAGGTGTTAGCACCATGTATTATTGATAAAGTATTGAATACCTCTAGGTGAAAAAGGTTCGGCCTGAGTTAAACTATATTAAACAAACTAAGCGAAGATTACTTCTACCCGAAACTATGAGCTGGATCCCTCCAGGTGAAAAGATTCTACCTGAGTTAAGCTGTGTGAAATAACCTGAGCGAATAGTACTTCTACTCGGAAATATAAGCTTGATCTCCCTAGGTGAACGGATTCTACCTGACTTAAGCGGCGTAAACACCCTACGCGAAGAGTACTTCTACTCGGAAATATGAGCTGGATCCCCCTAGGCAAAAGGATTCTACCTGAGTTAAGTTGCATAAAATACCCTGAGCGAAGAGTACTTCTACTTGGAACTATGAGCTAGATCCCCCTAGGCGAAAGGATTCTACCTGAGTTAAGATACAAAAAACACCCTGAGCGAAGTCTAGTTCTACTCGGAAATATGAGCTGGATCCCCTAGGCGAAACGGTTGTACATGAGTTAAGTTGCGTGAAACAACCCGAGCAAAAATATGAGCTTGATCCCCCTAGGAGAAATGATTCTACTTGAGTTAAACTACATAAAACACCCTGAGCGAAAAGTACTTCTACCCGAAAATATAAGCTGGATCCCCCTAGGCGAAATGGTTCTACCTGAGTTAAGCTGCATGAAACAACCTAAGCGAAAAGTACTTCTACTCGGAAATATGAGCTTGATCCCCCTAAGCAAAAGGATTCTACCTGAGTTAAGCTTCCTAAAACACCCTGAGCGAAGAGTAATTTTACTCAGAACTATGAACTGGATCCCTTAGGCGAAAGGATTCTACCTGAGTTAAGCTGTGTAAAACACCCTGAGCGAAGAGTAATTCTACCCAGGACTATGAGCTGGATAACCCTAGGTGAATGGATTCTACCTGCGTTAAGCTGCGTAAAACACCCTGAGCGAAGAGTACTTCTACCCAAAAATATGAGCTGGATCCCCCTAGGCGAGAAGGTTCTACCTGGGTTAAGCTGCATAAAACACCCTGAGCGAAGAGTAATTCTACCCGAAACTATGAGCTGGATCCCCTAAGCGAAATGATTCTACCTGAGTTAAGCTACGTAAAACACCCTAAGCGAAAAGTAATTCTACTCAACAATATGAGCTTGATCCCCTAATGGGAAAGGATTCTACCTGAGTTAAGTTACGTAAAACACCTTGAGCGAAGAGTACTTCTACTCGAAACTATGAGCTGGATCCCCTTAGGCGAATGGATTCTACCTAAGTTAAGCTACGTAAAACACCCTGAGCGAAGAGTACTTCTACTCAGAAATATGAGCTAGATCCCCCTAGGAGAAACGGTTCTACCTGAGTTAAGTTGCGTGAAACAACCTTAGCAAAGAGTACTTCTACTTGGAAAAATAAGCGTGATCCCCTTAGGCGAAACAGTTCTACCTGAGTTAAGCTGCATGAAACAACCTTAGCAAAGCGTACTTCTACTCAAGAATATGAGCTTGATCCCCTAGGCAAAAGTATTGTACCAGAGTTAAGCTACGTAAAACACCCTGAGCGAAGAGTACATCTACTCGGAAATGTGAGTTGGATCCCCCTAGGCGAAAGGATTCTACCTGAGTTAAGCTAAAACACCGTGAGTGAAGAGTACTTCTACCCAGAAATATGAGTTGGAGCCCCCTAGGCGAAACGGTTCTACCTGAGTTAAGTTGCGCGAAACAACCTGAGCAAATAGTACTACTCGAAAATATGAGCTTGATCTCCCTAGGAGAAAGGATTCTACCTGAGTTAAGCTACCTAGAACACCCTGAGCGAAGAGTACTTCTACCCAGAATTATGATCTGGATCCCCCTAGGCAAAATGTTTCTACCTGAGTTAAGCTATATTAAGCAACCTTAGCGAAGATTACTTTTACCTGGAACTATAACCTAGATCCTCTAGGCAAAACAGTTCTACATGTGTTAAGCTACAAAAATGGGAGGTGTGAACAATAGTGATGCCTGCTGAAAAAAGAAAAAATGGAGATTTTAAAGAGCATACGTCTAGTGACATTCGTTCTTTTTTAATTGCCATTATGCACTGCTTTGTTCCTGCTTCAAACAAAGAAAAATTTATGAGTTTGAAAAGTGGTGGTTGGTTTGTGGCCTTGATCCCTTGATGCCTTGAGTAGTTTGATTTACGGCCAGTGCTGTGGAAGAACCGATCTTATCAGCATGGTACCGAGATGCTCAGTTACTCTATACCATTTTTTGGAGACCTTGGATTTCCAATGTGGCTCCCAACTGTTTCATACCCAGATGTCCGTGGTATCTCTACCCTTGTTTCTACGGCAAGGCTATTTTTCTTTAAAATCAAACTCAACAGGTCCTGCTCATGCGACTTTTCAGTTTCTTCAAAACACTTTGTTCTCCTTATTGAATGAGATCAAAGATGGATTCATGCCTTCGTCAATGCCATATATGCCCTAAATTGTACTCGAAATTTCGAGGAAATTGTAGCTAGTTTTGCAACCATTTCTTTGCTTCATTTTTTATGCAGGATTAGACCGAAAGGGACTCAAAGAAAAATATGGGTAAAAATAGAACAATAATTGAAAGTGAAAAAGAAATGTGCTTAATCAAAAGGTGTCCCTTTCGGGGGAAAGGAATAGGGAGAATTATCTCGAGGTATGTGCCAACTTCAATGAATCATAACATGCATTTTGGACTGGACGCCTGATCCGTCTAAGCTGTCTAATTCTCAAAATCCGCCGCAAATGTTCATCTTGAATTTGTCTTGGTTGTGCTCATGCCGGAGAATCGAAGACCCTCATTCGGCTAGTAGCGCCCTTTGTAGGTTTTCACTATCTAACATCTCTCATTTCTCTACTAACTATCGCCTTATGGTGCCCATCTGGGTTTTCACCAATAAGACTCTCTCATTTCTCTGCCCACTGTCGCCTTATAGTGCTCATACGAGTTTTCACTGATAAGACTCTCTCATTTCTTTTTTTTTTTGTTTTCTTTTCTTTTTCTTTTTTTTCCTTTTTTCTTTTTTCTCTTTTTTTTCTTTTTTCTTTTTGACTAAGATACTACATAAGGGAGGTTACCCAACGCCTTTGGCATGGGACTTAAAACATTCTCAAAAAGGGAAATGACTCTAAAAACACACAAAACATGACAAACATGACAAGATTAAACTCTCAAAAATTTCAAAAGTACAACATTTAAGCATCATCCTAATGCCCTAAAATTCCTTGGGGTCCGCGAGGCATCATTCGGCCTTGCCGCGGGCATTGGTGAGAGATCTCTATGCAGTCCTTTTAGTTCTTTCATGATTTGGTGAACGTAATCAATAACCGAGGCGAAAAGGGTCGTGCGAGGCATTTGCTCACATGCCAAACATTTCATGGTGACATAATGTCCGATTTCTTCGATTCTATTCTTGACCCTATCCTTTTCTCTGAGCAGTTGTTCTATCTGTTGGTTCTTCAACCCCAATATCTGAGCATTGTTGGTGACCTGGTCTAGGAGCCTATCCATTTGTTCTTGCATCCGCGTCATCAAGTTGTGGCAACGGCCTATGTCCGCCCTAGCATCCCGGGCTTGTTTGAAAACCCGCTCCCTGAGGGTAGCATTTGCTTCCCTCAGGTCATTAATGATTTCCGTATAATCCCTTTCTATTCGTTGCAGGTGAAGTGCCCGTTGGTGTGCTCCCCTTCTCCATCTAGTCCGGATCCTCATTGTCTGGGCTTTCGATTCTTCCAACTCCCTTTGGATTTCAGCGACTTGATTTTCCAACCCTTTTATCAATCTTTCGTCTGTTCGACTCCTTGGGTGTCTTTCGGCATCGATTTTCACTTGTCGGATTTGAGCTTTCAAGAAATCATTTTCCTGTGCCAATTTCTTTTTGGCTCCTTCGTCGGTGGCAGCTTGCATATTCTTCTCGAACTGGAGGTTCTTGACCTGTTGTTCTAACTTGCCAATTTTTTCCATGTAACCTTCCTCCTTTTCTAATCAATCCCACTGTTCCTGTGATGACTCAGCAAAATTTTTGAGGTGAGGCCTTTTAGTTGGCCTTTGGTGCTCAAGTTCTCTGTTGTACCACGCAAGGTATTCCGACGATACTTCACCTCTGGCTCGATCCCGCACACGAGTATCTATCTTCAAGGTTTGACATTCATTCCAGATTCTTCGGACTAACGCTTTAGGGAACTGTCCACCAGGCCCAATTTCGACCACCTGGCTACTGAGATCCTCTTCCTTTGGGACTATTTGGCACCGCCCTCGCTGTCTCAACACTCGATAAGGTGCGTAGGGCTGAATGCTGTTGAGGCCCATCAGTAATAAATGTGATTCGGCGGCCGACATGTATATGATTTCATTCACGGGTAGCCATCCGAATGTCCATTCTATTTTGTTGGCTGGAACTGAACGCAGGAGTCTTACCCATTCTGCGGCCCCTTCTGGCAAACTGTATCCCCCAACCCTTGTAGGGAATTTCTCTATACAAGTTTTTTCCGATGAACCATATCCCATGAACTGCGGGCGGTGGCATAAGTGCTCGATCATCCACATTTGGAGCAACACATTGCAAGCCTCGAATAAAACCCCTCCAGCTTTGCAAAGAGTGAGGGCGCCGGAGATGTCCGCTATTATCATTGGTGCTAGCGTGCTATTGTCTTGCTTGAGTAAAGTACTGACGACCCCCGCAATTTGTATATT
>MU686602.1:35743-47136 GCA_026770625.1 Nicotiana glauca
TATATATATATATATATATATATATATATATATATATATATATATATATAATTTGAAAACAAGACAAAATAACGACTCTTTTTCGTTTTCATTTCCAACAAATAAATATACGACCTATTTTTCCAAAATAAAGATCCTTTTTCTTTTTTTTTTTTTTCTGCGAACAACTTCCAAAAATAAAGACTCTTTTTTATATATATATATTTTTCCTTTGCTTTTAGTAAAACAAAATTATTAAAAACAAAATATTTCCATTTTTCATTTTTTTCGATATTTCGGCGGAGTTTCGACAGCATTTGGGCATCGGTTTTTTTTTTAAAACTAAACAATTAATTCTTTACACTGCTAGTTCTCTCTTTTCTCTTTTTCTCAATTTTACAAAATTTTCGATGTTCAAAAGCCGGTCAGCATGCGGGACCGAGACAAATNTACTAGGGATCCGGCATGAAGTCAAGTTATTCTAGGTTAAAAACCTGGGTATGTGTTCTAGACAGTGTACCTGAGCGGACAACTCGAGTCGGGGAGGGGGCTACGTATCGGGGACCCGCGAGATCGTTCCGCTTTGTAACTTGTCCGAGCCCTTTCTTATTTCAAGGTATGATACTAACAGAATAGGGAGTCTCAACCAGTGAGCACATCCCCGGAGGTAAGAAGAGAAGGGTTCGGCACAGTTTATATGTACAGTCAAATAATATCAAAGCGGTAATAAGCATCATTTTGCACATTAAGCACAGATCATATGAAAATATCAAATAATAAAGCAAAAATACAACAATTTATCATAAGCTCAAATTTCTAACCCTGAACCAGTGGTTCTGGGTTACTTTCAATCCCCAGCAGAGTCGCCAGAGCTGTCACACCTCCTTTTGGCGCTACTGCACCCCGCGAAGGGCGTGGTAAAGGGAGTTTTTCCAATTAAAGGACAATCAAAACGGGATTTATTATTGAGATTCAGAGTCGCCACTTGGGAGATTAATGGTGTCCCAAGTCACCGGTTTGAATCCCGAATCGAGGAAAAGGTTGACTCTGTATTATAGTCTACGAACCAGAAATCCGGATAAGGAATTATGTTAACCCGGGAGAAGGTGTTAGGCATTCCCGAGTTCTGTGGTTCTAGCACGGTCGCTCAACTGTTATATTTGTCTAAATTATCTGATTTTAATACATGTTAAACCTACGTGCGAATTTTAACTTTTAACCGCTTGTGATCATTATTATTTTATAAGAATTGCGACGTCGTGAAAACGTACTTCGGACCACACCGCACAGGTACGCCTGTGGCCTTTAATACATTTCGACTTCGTCGAGACTTGGATTTGGGTCACATAAATGTGCACCCGAGTTTAGGAAAGTAAAGGTATTTAAATAACGGACCTAAAGCAACTAACGTGCGTATTATTTTGAGAAAGCCGTGAAATTCGCTAAATGGCTTATCTAAGAGTCTAATTATTTAAATATAATCATCTATTGAGGGCCCCGCGGTTTATGGGTTATTTGACGAGGCTCGTCTCATTTATTATTTAAAGGACTAATAAACTCCTTTTGTTATTTATTATTTTTTAAAGGAATTGCAACATCGTGAAAAATACGTATCGAACCACGCCGTACCAGTACGCCCGTGGCTTTTAACGCATTTCGACTTTGTTGAGATTTGGATTGCTGGGTCACATAGATGTGCGCCCGTATTTGAGAAAATATTATAATTATCATTCGCGCCTAAAGCTTCTACGTATTCATTAACTTTGGGAAAAACCGTGATATTTACTAAACGGTCTTTCCAAGTCTAAGTATTTACAAGCTATTATTGAGGGCCCCGCGGTTGTATGTTTGATTTGGCGAGGCTCGTCTCATTTATATTATTAAAGGTAATCCTAAAGCAAACTACAATTTTCGACTTAGTCTCGTCTCTAATAAAAGAAGAAGGCCTAATTAGTCAACAGGTCCATTACAATATCCAAATAGATGTAAACGAGGAATTGGTCTTTTCTTTATTTGTTTTGTATTCATTCCACTTAACCCATTAGAACTAACTCATGCACTTTTAGTATTGAAAATTGCAATGAAAATCTATTAACGAAACTCCCACCTACTTAGAAGTTTTAACCAACAGTTATTCTGATGCTTAAAATGTCCTACGTACAGTATACTTAGCTAATCATAAGGAAACACTGAAATCCAAACCCATTAAAAGATTTATGTGCACATTTGGTTTAATTCAAAGTTCAACACTCGCTCTTAATCCATTTTTAGCCAATGCTCATAATAAAACAGTAACTGAAGTGGTTTATATGAGTACAATTCTCAGTCTAATCGATTACAATCAATAAACAGAAATTAGACATGAACTAAATCAAACTTCAGCTTCATTCTTCATATACTTTATTTCCACACATTTTCAGCTCACAATCAGTCAGGGATGCAATTTGTGTACCTGATATTTGAGAATAAAAAGGAATTATCAACAGCAGCAGTAAGGCAGTAATGCAACAGCAACCCACCACAGCAACTAATAGCAATAGCAGAAATGTCCAGAAAAGCTCGGAAAGACCAGTTTTAACTTGAAAAATACCCAGCAAATACTTGAAAACGTCCACAGACCAATACTCATACCCAAAACTTAGTTTGATTGGACCCGAGACTACTTAGAATCAGCCTAATATATCTTTGAAATTCCAGTAGCCAAATATTGAACCGAAAGATATGAATGAACTAACTAGAACTCATGATTGTTCTCCAACACCCGATGGAACAGTGTCCTTAATATCCTCTCTATACTCTCAGTTGATAATTAGTTCTCCCTTTTCTATCTCTTGTCTATCACTTATATAGCCCCCCAAAAACTGAAAACCTTCCAGCTTATTAAAACTGTTTTAAAAACTGATTAAAAACTGAACAACCCCATGTTATTCCTCTGTTATTTCCACTTAAAATTGTCGATGTGTGGGCTTTACTTATTAAAAACTGTTGAAGTGCAGAAGAGTCATGGGATGTTCTGCTGTTCCCATTTTTAATTGTCTAAGTATGGGTTCTATTAATTAAATAATCTTGATGCCCAGACATAGCCAAATGCCCTGCTGTAACAGCAGGTTCCATTACCCATTTTCATGTGCAGGACAGTTTGGAATCCTAAGGTGCTAATTTCTGTTCTTCTAATGCTAACAGCTATATCCAATTAATCCTTAATTTGAATCACAAACAGTTCAAGACTAAAATCCAACAGTGATTAATCTATGCATGGACATCCTCGTCCCTTTGTTCTAACAAACAGACCTATGCGACTAATCGACGACGTTCGTTTAATCGATTATAACATATATAACTGATAACGAATAATCTACCTATGAATTTATTGATTACAGCTTTAACGGGCAGACCTCAGGAGATCAAGAATTCGAACTAACTATTTGACGACCTCAAATGAACTAAACATACAAGGCAATCACAACAACTACAGTTAATCAATGACCAGACGCGCAGAAAGAACATTACCGAATAAAAGGTCTGTGGGGATGAACGGAAAATGCTTAGAAAAATCTACAAAATAAACAAACCCAAATAAAACATAAAAATATGAATATGGAGTAGCAGAAAAAGAACAAATACCTCAGGAATCAGAATGACCCAGGTTCGAACTTGGCTTGCCTACTTTGAGGTCGAATAGACCTTAATCGAAGTGTTCTCAACTGAGAACACCTCGAATAAAGTCTATTGGACCCCAAAATCTCGATCAATTCGGCCTAATTCGACCTTCTAAATTCTTAGGGTTCTTGAGAGTGGGGTTTGGGGTTCGAGGGGTTCTGGTCAGATTCGAGCCGGACCAAGGTTGGTTGGGGCAAGAGGGAGGTCGGGGGAGTAACTGGTGTCAATTGGGGGCCGGTTGGTATAACTTTCGGTTTTGCTCTAACCTTCAATCGAAGATTCGAGAAGTCGCAGACTGATTCGAGCCAAGATGTTAATGGATTCGTGGAGAGGGGAGTCAGGTGGTCTTGTGGTGTTATTTTGGCGGTCATCGACATCGTTGCCGCCGGGTTTACGGCGAAGGGGAGTGAGGGCGGCGCTGGGGTTCCTCATCTCTGAAAGAGATGAGGTTTGAGAGACGAATGGGGCTTGGCTTGGGGGGTGTGGAAGGGGGCGGGGTAGGGGATTAGGAATATATAGTGGGGTTTGGATTTAATCCTGGCCGTTTGATCAGATGAGATCAATGGCTGGGATCATTTACTTAGTTCCTAACGGTGTCGTTTGGTTAAGTTGTGGGATTGGGTCGGTCCGGGGAAATGGGTTGGGGCTGGACCGGGTAGAGACGGGGTGACCTGGACCATTGGATTGGATAGGACGGACGGTCTAGATCAGGCGTATCAAAACGACGCCGTTTGGATTAGAAGGACACCTAATCTGGGCCGTCTATTGGATTTGATCAACGGCCTGCATATAGACGCCAATACGACGTCGTTTGGTGCGTCTCTGATCGCTTTGGTGAGACGGATTGGGCTGGCACATAATTTGGGCTGGATTCTTTGCAATTTTAGCCCTTTGTCCCATTTCTTAACTAGCCATACTTAAGTTAAAGCCACTTTAAACAAATTAAAAGAAATAAAATTACACGCTTATTAATTAACACTCAAACCATTAACACAAATTACACATTTAAATAAAATCGTAATGGCAAGGAACAAAACTGTGCATTTTTTGTAATTTTCTTTCTAACCATTTTATGATTAATAAAAATTTTTCGAACGCACATGCCTGCAACTAGTATATCTTTTTATATTTTTTTTGTATTTTTGATTAATGTAACAAATAAACACACACACAGACCAAATGCTGATTCTGAGGAAAGGCAACATGAAATCCACAAAATCAAGACTATTTTATTTTACAATTTTTGGGAGTAATTGTCGTGAGGGCAAAAATCACGTGCTCACAACAAGTAAAGTAAGGCCAAGTAGTACAACATACCCCCTAAGGGTTCTACAGATCGTCACAAGGCCCCAAGCACGACAACTAGCCCAAAATATACTGATATTAATTAAGCCTCAGTTAAAAATACAGTAGAGTCATCAATCGGGATGGAGCGAGTCCGAATCCCCTGCAGTAACCAACCCCACGCTCATCATATAGCGTGTGTCTCATCTCAACATAGCACCACGTAGTGCAAATCCAGGGTTTCAAACCCTCAGAACATCATTTATAACCATTACTCACCTCAAGCCAGCCGAAATCCTAGCTCGCTTTGTGCTTGCCTCGCAAATCAACCTCCTCGTGCGTAGAATCTGGTCAAAACCACAAGGAATACATTACAATAGGCTAAGGGAACATAACCCAACCAAAAAGAATCAAAAATTATAAAAATCACGAAGTTGGCAAAAACCCAAGCCCCGAGCCCACTTCTCAAAAATTACAAAATTTATATCACCGGATTCCTTGTCTCGCCACGAGTCTGTACATATCAAATTTACCAAAATCGGAATCCATTTGATCCTTCAAATACTATTTTTAAATCACCGAGTTCCCAAGCCCTAGCTTCACTCTCTTTTGATGAATTTCAACCAATTTCCATGTTAAATTTATCATAATTTCATGTATTTAGGCCAAGGGACTTACCTCCAATCAGACCTAGTCGAAATCCCTCTTCAATTCTATCCAATAGCTCTCAAGCTCGCTTAGAAATGGTGGAAATAGCATAAGCTTCGCGGAACAAAATAAATATAAAAACCCTTCTGGCACCAAGGGTTTCCGCTTCTACGATCCCCATCCACGCTTCCGCAATACCGCTTCAGAAGTTCCTTTCTACTTTTGCGGAATTTCATTTAAAATCCCAGACCGCTTATGCAGTCACTCTTCTGCATTTGCGGACCCGCATAGGCGGATAACCTTCCGCTTTTGCGGAATTGCCTTACCTCATCCATTTCCGCTCCTGCGATCAACCTACCGCGTCTGCGGTCTCGTAGATGCGTTTTCCCCTCCGCATCTGCGACTCTTCCAAACATTGCCCAAAACTTCTCCTGCGCTTAAATCTCCGCACCTGCGACTCCGCATTTGCGATTCCTTTTTCCGCATATGCGGAAATACCAGATATCAACTAAAACCTGCAATTCCTCAACTCCAATTTCATCCCGTTAGCCATCCGAAATCACCTCGAGGCCCCGGAGACCTCAACCAAAAGCACAAACACATCCTAAAACATCATCCAAACTTGTTCCAATCATCAAAACACATCAAACAATGATAAAACCATTAAATCACATCGCATTCAAGCCTAAGTTTCTTAAAAACTTCCGAAATGCGCATTTGATCAAAAACCCGACCCAAACACCTCCGAATGACCTGAAATTTTGCACACACATCCAAAATCACCTAACTACTGCAACTCTCAGAATTCCATTCCGACCCCCGGGTCAAAATCTCACCTACCAACCGGAATTCGCCAAAATACTAACTTCGCCAATTCAAGCCTAATTCTACACCGGACCTCCAAAATTAATTCCGATTGCACTCCTAAGTTACAAATCATCCCCCGAATTTAACTGAATCATCAAAAATTGCATCCGAGCCCTCTATCTCAATAGTCAACATCCGATTGACTTTTCTAAAATAAGCCTTCCTTAAAGAGACTAAGTGTCTTATTACCATCTAAAACCAATCCAATTCGACTCGATCACCTCAAATACCGATAATGGAGCATAGAGAAACATAAGATGAGGGAAATGGGGTGGTAACTCACGTGACGACGGGACGGGTCGTCACAGTCTTTTATCAACTTTATGTTCATTTTTGTAAAATTTTTATTTTCCAATATATAATGTATAAGAAAAATGATTTCCGTAAATACTAAAACTGGAATTTAGTTATGCATTCTTGGTTGGCATGCCTGATAAAGGAGAATTGGTTTTATTTGGATAAATATTCCTCGATAAGTTTTTAATTGACTGATTGAGAATGTATCCTTATGTGTACTTGCATCGTATGCATGATTCGCGAGCAGGGTATGTGTTTATTTATGGAACGGGCCGAATGCCTCAGCAGATTAAATAGATACATCTATGGTTTGGTCGGTTCGACCCTCGGCAGTACACAATTTACGTTTCTGGTTGAGCGGGTCATCGACCACGGCATGATTTGCGCATGATATATATTGTTTTCTGAGAATTTTAAATTCGGATATTGCCTTTCATGGCTTGATATAAATTGATAAAATAATGAAAAGTAAACCTTGAAAATCCTTTATTATTTTTTGAAGGTGTTTACCTGTTTTCTCGCTTTGTGAGTTTGAACTGCTATACAAATCCATGATTTCCTCATACTTTTGAAGTCGACCATCTCGTCTCTACTTCTTAGAGATTAGGCGGAATACTCATTGAGTACACATTGTTTACGTACTCATACTACACTTCTGTGCATTTTTGTTGCACAGGTATATGTAACCCTAGTGGCCTATTGGGCGTAGCAGTGCGGATGATTCTAGGACTAGGTGAGTTGCATTATTCGAGGCGACAAACAGCTAGTTTAAGTCCCTTTCAGTATATTGTATTTATTTATGTCCACTGTATTTCAGACGAATGTTGTATTTTATTATTTGTAGATGCTCATGCACTCGTGACACCGTGTTCTGGGAGGATTTTTGGATTATTCAGTATTAAGTCTTTTATCGACTTTATGTTCATTTTTGTAAAATTTTTATTTTCCAATATACAAAGTATAAGAAAAATAATTTCCGCAAATACTAAAACTAGAATTTAATTATGCATTCTTGGTTGGCATGCATGACAGCAGTGTCCGGTGCCACCACGACCCTTAGTGGATTTTTGGGTCGTGACAATATGGTATCAGAGCACTAGGTTCCTTGGGTCTCACGAGTCATGAGAAAGTCTAGTAGAGTCTCGTGGATTGGTACGGAGGCGTCTGTACTTATCCTCGGGAGGCTGCAGAACTGTTAGGGGTACTTTCCTTCTTGATTCCTTATCGTGCGATTTGATTCATGTGAGGCTTACGCCTCTGTTTCCTTCCTAATCAATCTTATGCGACGCAAAGCGCTTGTTATGAATAGAGAGTTGAAGAATTTTAATAGCACTACGAATGTGGTGCGGGTGTTTCTCCATGCGAGGTTATTTGAGCTATTATCGTCTACTTGTGGAAGAATATTCTGTTGTTTCGGCTCAGAAGTGGTACTTTTAAGAGTTCTGAGGTTAGGCACAAGTTGCCATGCGCTTATGAGCAAATATTTCGCAGTAGTGATATGATGGTAGGATGATTGCCTACGTGCCAAGGCAGTGAATGACTTGAAGGGAGTTTTACGCAGTGCATAATCAAGAGATTCAGTGTTTTATTCCCGGGAGGGGAAAGATGATTGAATAAGATGGGCTGATGGAAGTAATGAGGCTTGGTAATTGCAAGCATTGTAGAGTTTTCTTCTATGATGGGATGTCGTTGTCCTAATTGAACATACTAAGTTTGTTGGTGATATGATCTTCTACAATTCACCTTTGGGGAAAGATATTGTGAAATAGTATCGGAGGTACAACTGTCAAATATCGCAGGGTGCGGTAATTCAGGATTGAATCAGTATTTCTAATGTTGGCTGTTTGATTAAGATGACCTTCGGAAAAGTTTAAAGGTAGTATAAATTTGTGGATTCAAGTGCTATGAAGATAATTTTTATTAAGGCAGCAACTGAACAACAAGATGAGAAATACATGTAGGAAGTGTCAGGCGGAGTTTTAAGCTTCTAAAAGGCCAGGTTTAGGAAGCGAAGGTCGAGCAGTTGATTAAAGAAGTGAGTTCGCCCAAAGTGGGAGAGTGGCGGAGTTTGATATAGGCTTTGCAGTGGGATGACCGTATACCTTAAGGAGGGTTTGGAGCGATTTAAGAATATTAGCGCTTGGTTATTGGGGTCTAAGGATCTAATTCTAAGTAGGGATTCTTGTGCGGCAGGAGATTTAATATAACGAAAAGGAGCCGTTTAAATGAAGAAGGATGCAACATAACTTTGAATTGGAAGGGTGTTGACGTACAATTAAATGATGTCCACGAGGGGTAAATGGACATGTGCAGTTGGAGAGTGAGCTCAGACTTAGAATGGGTTATTGATGTCGAAGTGATTGTGCCTCGTGCAGCAACGTTGGAAGAGTCCGGGGAGAACTTTTATAGGTAGGTTACCCAAGTGAGCAGGTTAGCGGTCGCGTGGTTGGCGAGGCTTCTGCGAAAAATCCCATCGGTTATATAGCAAAGAAATCGGTTGTGCAAATATGCTTGATGAGTTAGAATATAAGAAGGGGTTTTATAGAAAGATTTCGAGAACTTTGGAGGTTGATTGCGCAAGGTTATGTCAATAAGAGATAAAGAGGACGGGTGAGTTCCTGGTTTGTGAACTAATGGCTTCATTCTAAGTGGGAGAGTCCCACCTCTTATGATTGGGTTGCACGGTTAACTACTTGCGATATTTTTGGCTATTAGCATATCGATGGGGTATTTCAGCTACGGAAGGGACCATAAGTGGTAATTTAAGCAAAGGAAGTATTAAAGGTGGGCTATCGTTGGCCCTATTGGCCCATGTTCAGACTTGGGGGAAAGATTTATGATTTTGCCTTATATAGATGTGGGTTCCCAGGGAAGTGATTTGGCGGGTTCTTCGCCAAGAGGGTATTCATGTGAGGGAAGACTCATGGAGTTGATTATATTCGAGGCCAAGTCAGAGCGGGTGGCTCTCAGCAATGGTCCTAGAGGATTCAAATAGGTCAAGTGCGGCGCCTATGGGTTTCGAGCCTATAGGTACGGTTAAGAACCCAGGTTGGTGGCAGTCTATGAAAAGAGGCACAAAATGTTCTATGGTGTGGGTCAAACCACTTGCATCTAAAGAGTATCAATTTCTTATTTGGCCAACTTGTATATTCTAATTTTATTATTTCTTTAAGCACACAATAATAATAATCAATATCTCCATCTTGGTTGTCATCACCACCTTGAACCCATGCCCCACTGTTGTTGCTATTTTTATTTTTAGACCAATCCTCTGTATGAAACTTATAACCATTCACAACGTACTTAGACATGGTTGTGACCTCAACCCCAGGTCCCCAAGATACATCTTTTAAAAATTAATTTACACCATTATTTGGATCATTTACCTACAAATCGTTAAATAAATTCATAAGTTAGCATAACTTCCAAACATTGTTTACCTATATAGTGTTAGAGTATTTTAAGGAGAAACTTACAAATTGTTTGAACCACGTATCAAATCTCGTATATACAACATCATGGCCAAATTAACCCACAAAGTGACTGTGACACATCAAATATTTTTAGTAGTTGCATTGAGATGTAATCACAGTAATTTTTAGATTTTGATAACTACTAAATCAATTCTTACTTGAGATATGGTGCAAATTTGGGACAATTTAGCAACACGTGAAGTGTAGCTGACTTGTACTCCATATCACTCAAACTTCTATTTCTAACATCCCTAGAATATTGGCCTGGTTGATTGAATATGAACATAGGTGGATATAATGGATCATTCCTAAGGTCGACCGTGTGCTTGTTGGGCCTATTGTGCTAGCACATGGCACATTACTCTCAAAATAATAAGAACAAAAATGGGCAATTTCCTTCGCAAGATAAGCTTCGCGTATAGATCCTTCAATCATATTCCTCTGCTTAACAAATTTTTTGTGTTTGCCAATTGTCCTACATAATTTCAGGTTAGCCAAGAACATTTGTTTAAATTAAAATAGAAAATTACATCAAACCTAAAATATTACCTATCAAAGGGATACATCCATCTGCATTGAACAGCCCTATATGTCGTGCCTTGTGTACAAGGTGGATTGGAAGGTGTTCCATCACATAAAAAAACCCATATGGAAATATCTTTTCCATCTTAGTATAAGTTACACGAATATTCTGATCCATCCGGAGTAGGTTTTCTTCCCTTAATGTGGAAGAACAAAAGTCTTTAAAAAACAAACTAATCTCTGTGATGGGTTTCCAGATTCGTTCAGGCAAACCAAAAAATGCAATAGGCACTAAGGTATCCATGAAAACATGACAGTCATGAGTTTTCAAATGGCTCAACTTACCGACCTCCATATCAACCTTTTTCCAAAATTCGACACATAACCCTCAGGCAACTTCAACTTCGTTACCAATCACAAATTTGCCGTCTTTCCTTCAAAGTGAATGTGTAACTTGCTTTGGGCTTGAACACCTTACCATTGTTTGCTGTCTGCAAGTATAATTCAGGCCATCTGCAATATTCTTGTAAGTCCATTCTAGCCTTCGGGTTATCCTTTGTCTTACCTTTAACATTCATCACTGTGTTGAACAAATTGTCAAAATAGTTGTTCTCAATATGCATGACATCAAGGTTGTGACGGAGAAGATTATCCTTCCAATAT
>MU686603.1:0-14183 GCA_026770625.1 Nicotiana glauca
TAAAACATGTCAAGAATCAGAGAAGAGATTCGAAATAACTTAACATGAAACCCTAGTTGAAGAATAAAGAGTTTTCGAAAGAAAAAAATTAAAGAATATTTGAGAAAAATGCATAGAAGGTTCACACACATATAGATCCAGAACCGATCTAAAATAAATCGAAGGAACCTTAGAGATTAGGGTTTCGTAAGAAACCCAGGTGATGAGAAAGTCTTTGGAAACCATCGATCTGAGCAGGAAAGTCGAAGATCGAACTCGAATAGCCATGACTGGCCGGACAAAGGTTAAAGACGAACGGAGAACAGTCATCGAACAAAGGCTTGGTCGGAACCCTTCAAGATCTAGCAATATGACCTTTAGAAACTAGCACGTAGAAGCCATGAGAGGCTAGTATAGGCCTCCGATGAGCCTGAGAAGCCATAGATTAGGGTTTCGATGAGAGGCGGCGGATACGATTTGAGGTGAGTTGAGAGGGAGTTGAGAGAAGAGATGATTCAGAGGCGGCGGTCGAGAGAAAATGAGGTAGGGTTTTGGGGTCACTTGAATTAAAAAAGGAAAGGGAAGAGGGAAGTCGTTGATCTATAGGATCAACGGTTGGGATTGAACGGGTTAAATGGGAAACAGGTTTGGGTATGATAGGAAAGGATATAGGTCGGGTAGGCGTATTAATTGGGCTAGGTAATTGGATTTCAAATTGGGGCTGAAATGGGGTGCCAAATTGGCTAAAATTGAAATGCAATAAGGCCAAATCGTAAATAGCCAATTTTTTCCTTTTAATTTTATAAAAATAGTAACACTGATTTTAAAAAAAATTAAATGTACTGGGTAAATAAGTATTATATAAATATTAATTAAAAAATTATGGGACTAATTTTATAAACATAAAACGCCATAAATTACAAGATAGGCTATAATTGCAACTATATGACATTTAGCTTTAAAAATACCAAATGAACTTGTAAAAATATGCGGAAATTACTTTAATTATATTTTGGTGTAAACGTGAAAATAAAATGAATTATTCACCAAAATGATAATTTTGAAAATAATTATTGGATTTTGTTGTATAAAAAATAGGTAATAAGTTGGTTTTAAAAATCATTAAAAAGGCCAGAACTCTTGGGTGCTCTTATATATGCACCAATATGCTATTTTGGAAATATTCGGGTATAAAAATACTTAGGAAAAAATTGGGTATCAACAGCTTCCCCTCTTTACCGGGGAGGATAAAAGAGTTGTCAGGTAAAGATATGATGGCCAATTTTGATCGGAAGCAGTGATTTAAAAAGAGCTTGACCGAGCTTCGATTTCTGAGCTGCCGACATATCCCTGGTTTTATAGGAATCAGGCCATATGTAGTTCAGGAAACATTGACGGAACATGCTGATAGTGATTCGAAAGAGATGGGGCGCGATGTTTATAGGGCAAGAGGTATCTGAAACCTGATCAGCGGCAGGGCCTAGAGTGGCACTGCTCCTGCTGAGACGGCCATTGCTAGCCAGTGTACCTGCAAGTAAGCAATACGGACGTATGTTGTGCATAAACTTAAACATGATGCAAGTTCCCGTTGGACCATGAATGATGTCCTTGGACGGTTAGGATGACGTCCTCGGACCATGATGTCCTGGGCCATGAAGCGCAAAATTAAAGGATTCGTAGGCTATGAAATGATGTTCTCGGGCTATGATAATGGTGCCTCCGAACCATGATGCCTTTGAATAATGCTATGCAGGATATAAAGCGGGGTCCTCGGGCCATGACATGGTGTTCTCAGGCTATGAGGATGATGCCTCCGAACAATGATGCCCTCGGACAGTTTGGCAATATTTCAGCCCATGAAATGCTAGGTTTGGCGGTATTTCAGCTGATGTAGAAGCGTAAATGGCGATATTTCAGCGGACAGAAATTTAAGTCAAAACAGGCGATGTTCCAGCCGATGCAAAAATGTAAATGGCGATATTTTAGCCGACAGGAATTTAAATAAAACAGGCGATGTTTCAACCTATGTAAAAAGTAAAATGGCGATATTTCAGCCGATAGAAAGCATAAGTATAGATGATGATGGAGATGAAATGGCGATCTTTCTGCCGATGTAGCATTTAAATAAAGTTTGGCGATATCTCGGCCGATTGCAAGATGTGAGGTGGCGATATTTCAGCCATGCGAGAAAAAATGAAGTGGCGGTATTTCAGCTATGTAGGTGGAGGTAGAGCTTAACCTCGAAAGGCAGAAAGGTAGCCTTACGCAATGCAAGAAATACAGATGGAGACAGCGCTTAGTCTCGGAAGGCATAAAGGTAGCCTTATGCAATGCAGATAATGAAGATGGAGACAACGGTTAGTCTCGGAAGGCTGAAAGGTAGCCTTATGCCATGCAGATAATGCAGATAGAGACAACGCTTAGTCTCGGAAGGCAGAAAGGTAGCCTTATACAATGCAGGAAATGCAGATGGAGACAACGCTTAGTCTCGGAAGGCAGAAAGGTAGCCTTATACAATGCAGGAAATGCAGATGGAGACAATGCTTAGTCTCGGAAGGCAGAAAGGTAGCCTTATGCAATGAGATAAAAGTGAATAGTAAGAAAAAAAAATTCTTAGTTGATAGCTGGTGGCTGATTATGATATTGCGGCTACTGGGGACAATGCGTGCGGATAGAAAATACGAATATGGGTGACGGTTCAATGCGATTGCATAATATATTTGGTAATTTTGTGACTTGGGTACCTGTATCCAAAGAAAACCGTAGTTTTGTAAGAGAGGGGGAAAGGTTAGATCGTTTTCCCTTGAATCTTGTCATTGCGTATCATCGGGGTAACGTTGCTAAACAGCAGCAGTTCGGACAATGATTATGCATGATTTAGTGAACATATCATAAGTAAAAAAAATAGTTTTCTTTTAGCTTAACCAATGACTGTGACGCGGTTCGAGACATTGCAACCTCTCCTGCTCCGCAATTTTGAGGGTCCTTCTCAAAATTCTACCCCGGTTTACTGAGGTGACATCCTTGGTGATGAGTGGCTGAAGACTGACTTCGGAATTTTAAGGGTCCTCCTCAAAATTCTACCCCAATTCCAATAATAGGGGGAAATGAAATTTTTATTAATTTGTGACCGATCCCATAGGGATGCCTACGTATCCCCTCTTAAATGGGAATCAGGTCAGGCGTAGTTCAAATTACATCATAAAGGAAATTGTAAGTGGTTACACATAGTATCGTTTCCCTGCATCTGAGTTGATCGGCTTTGGCCAAAATTCTCCATCCATTTTTGCTAAGATAAGGGCTCCTCCAGTTAGAACTCGGTGAACCATGTACGGACCTTGCCAGTTGGGAGAGAATTTCCCTTTAGCTTCATCTTGGTGTAGGAATATCTTCTTCAACACCAGCTACCCCGGTGTAAACTTTCTTGGCTTAACTCTTTTGTTGAAGGCTCTGGACATTCTGTTCTGGTACAACTAACTGTGGCAAACTGCATTCATCCTTTTTCCATCTATAAGGGCTAATTGCTCGTAGCGACCTTTTACCAATTCTGCGTCGTCCAGCTCTGCTTCTTGTATAATCCTTAACGAAGGAATTTCTACCTCGGCGGGGATGACCGCTTCTGTACCATAAACCAGCATGTAGGGAGTTGCTCCGGTCGATGTGCGAACTGTGGTGCGGTATCCCAACAAAGCGAATGATAACTTCTCATGCCATTGTTTGTGACTTTCGACCATCTTCCTTAGTATCTTCTTGATATTCTTATTGGCTGCTTCTACAGCTTCGTTCATTTGAGGCCTGTAGGTTGTAGAGTTCTTCTGTTTGATCTTGAATGCCTCACACATTGCTTTCATCAAGTCACTGTTGAGATTGGAACCATTATCGGTAATGATTGATTCCGGAATTCCGAATCGGCAAACAATACGGTCACGGACGAAATCTGTCACAACTTTCTTAGTCACTGCTTTGTATGATGCTCCTCAACCCATTTGGTAAAATAATCAATTGCCCCCAGGATAAACCTGTGCCCGTTTGATGCGGCAGGCTCGATAGGTCCAATGACGTCCATCCCCCAGGCGGCGAATAGCCACGATGAGCTTGTTGCAGTAAGCTCGTCTGGAGGCACCTTTATCATATCTGCATGTATCTAATAGCGATGGCACTTGTGAACATACTGGATACAGTCTGTTTCCATAGTCATCCAAAAATAACCTGCTCGGAGTATCTTCTTTTCTAAAACAAAACCATTTATGTGCGGCCCGTAAGTTCCTGCGTGCACTTCGTCAAATAGTCTGGATGCTTCTTTTGCTTCGACACACCTCAATAAATCCAAATCGGGCGTCCTCCTATACAATATTCCCCCACTGTGAAAGAAATTGTTGGATAATCTTCGAAATGTGCGCTTTTGAGTGGCGTTGGCAAGCTCTGGATATTCTCCTGTTGTCAAGTACCTTTTGATGTCGTGGAACCAGGGTTTTCCGTCTGCTTCTTCCTCAACGTGAGCACAATAAGCTGGATGATCATAAATCCTTACTGTGATGGGATCAATGAAATTCGTATCTGGATGTTGGATCATGGATGATAAAGTAGCCAATGCATCAGTAAACTCGTTCTGGACCCTAGGGATATGCTGAAATTCCGTCTTTGTGAATCTTTTCCTTAATTCCTGTATGTGATGCAAGTAGGGGAGTATCTTAGAGTTCTTGGTTGCCCACTCTTCTCGAACTTGATGTATGAGCAAGTCTGAATCCCTGATCACTAGCAACTCCTGAATGTTCATATCAATGGCTATCTTGAGCCCTAGGATGCAAGCTTCATATTTAGCCATATTATTTGTGCAGGGGAATTCGAGCTTGGCGGATACCGGGTAATGCTGGCCGGTTTTTGATACTAGGACTGCTCTTATGCCAATTCCTTTGAAATTTGCGGCTCCGTCGAAAAACAACCTCCAACCATCGTAGGATTCTGCAATATCTTCTCCTACGAAGACACTTCTTCATCAGGAAAATATCTTTTTAGGGGTGCGTATTCTCCGCCAATGGGATTCTCGGCAAGGTGATCTGCTATGGCTTGACCCTTGATTGCTTTCTGAGTCACGTAAACAATGTCGAATTCACTCAGCAAGATTTTCCACTTGGCGAGCTTGCTAGTGGGAATGGGCTTCTGGAAGATATACTTAAGTGGGTCCATCCTGGATATGAGATAAGTAGTGTAGGCACAGAAATAATGTCTCAATTTTTGAGCTACCCAAGTCAGAGCACAACAGGTGCGCTCCAATAAAGAATACCGAACATCGTACGGGGTGAACTTCTTATTGAGATAGTAGATGGCTTGCTCCTTCCTCCCTGTTTCATTATGTTGTCCCAGAACACAACCGAATGCTCCATCCAAAACCGCAAGATAAAGTAGTAGAGGCCTCCCTGGCTCGGGCAGAACCAAGACTGGCGGCATTGACAGGTATTCCTTGATTCTGTCGAAGGCTTTCTGACAATCGTCAGTCTATTTAGTAGAAGCATCTTTCTTCAGCATTTTAAAGATGGGTTCACAAATGACCGTGGACCGAGCTATAAACCGGTTGATATAGTTGAGTCTTCCCAAGAAACTCATCACGTCCTTCTTGTTCTTTGGAGGTAGAAATTCTTGAATGGCTTTGACTTTTGATGGGTCCAATTCTATTCCTCGACGACTCACGATAAAACCCAGTAATTTTCCAGCAGGAACCCCGAATGCACACTTGGCGGGATTTAGTTTCAGATTGTACCTCCTCAGTCTGTTGAAGCACTTTCTCAGGTCTTCCATATGATTAGTGGCTTTCTTGGATTTGATGACAATGTTGTCCATATATACCTCGATCTCCGTGTGTATCATGGCGTGAAAGATAGTAGTCATGGCTCTCATATAGGTGGCGCCAGCATTCTTCAACCCAAACGGCATCATTTTGTAACAATACATTCCCCACGGCGTGATGAAAGTTGTTTTCTCCGCATCTTCCTCATCCATCCATATCTGATGGTATCCGGCGAAACAATTAACAAAACACTGCAACTCATGCTTGGCATAGTTGTCGATAAGAATGTGTATGTTTGGCAAGGGGAAGTCGTCTTTAGGACTGGCCCGGTTAAAATCCCGGTAGTCGACACAGATTCTAACCTTCCCATCCTTCTTTGGTACTGGTACGATGTTGGCTAACCATGTCGGATACTCTACTACCCTGAGAACCTTGGCTTTGACTTGCTTAGTAACCTCTTCTTTGATTTTCAAACTCATGTCGGGCTTGAATTTCCTGAGCTTCTGTTTTACCGGCGGACAGGTTAGATCTGTTGGCAGTTTGTGAGATACAATGGACGTGCTGAGACCAGTCATATCATCATACGACCAGGCGAATATGTCCTCGTATTCCCTTAAAAATTCCGTATATTCTTCCTTTTCTGATGGCGACAAGTGAACACTGATGCGAGTTTCTTTGATATTTTCCGTATGTCCCAAATTAATGACCTCAGTTTCTTCCAGGTTAGACTTAGGTCAATTCTCAAAATTCTCAACTTCTCTGACGACCTCTTCAGGTATCTCATCTTCTTCTGAGTCTATGTCCTTGTGTTGCGTTGTTTCGTTGCAAGTCACAATCGTTGGTTCATCACCAAGATAAGTAATAGTAATGCTGTATAAAATAGAGTAAATGATAGAGAAAATAATAAGAGCGATATATATGATAAACTAAAATGCTTTCATTAAATTCATAATTGTTTGAAGCACCAGAGCTATTTTCGAAGTTAAAGACAATGCGGAAAGAAAATCAACTAGCAAAGTAAGCTAAAAATGAGATGCATGGTGATTTTGTTTAGCCTTGCTACCCCGAAGCCTTCCGGGCCCTGACGGTCCTAATTGACCAATTGCTGAGGCGGTCTCCTATGTTCACATCTTGTATGGAAGGGCCTTCCTCCCCTTCCTCCTCGAAAAGAACACAGCAGTCCATATCATTATCCTCCAGAAACAGATTCTTCATGGCTGCCAATGCTTCATCTTCTTCTGATCCATATATAGTATCTGCCGGTTGGAAGGTTTGCTCCAGGCTGGGTATCGGAAGCTCCAATGGATAGTAGGGAATGCGCCATGGTGGCGACCAGCTCTGGAATTCTTCCCAAGTATAACTGTACCCTAGCCAAATGTAGTACCATAATTATTTACTTTCATGGGCTTAGTGATCCCCTCAATATTTTTACCGAGTCCCTTTCCAGGCTCGTACCCACACCAATTCAGGATACTTTCGATCTTTTTGTCCCACCACTTATCCTTATCTACAGCGTTGGCCCTTTCGATATGGCGGTATGTTTTTTCGCCTATTCTCCTTCTGCCTCCAATCATCGGGATGGTCTGGCGAATATATATAGGGTTACTTCCATCGCCATGAATGATCACCTCTTGGTGATTCCATTCAAACTTTACTGCCTGATGCAGGGTCGATGCTACGGCTCCTGCAGCGTGGATCCAGGGCCGTCCTAACAGCAGGTTGTAGGATGTCGGGACGTCTATCACTTGGAAGTCGACGTCGAACCATGTTGGCCCCATATGCAATCACAGGCTAATTTCTCTGATGGTGGATCTCTGGGACCCATCGAAGGCCTTGACATTGATAGCCCCATCTTCGATCTCGTGCGGGCTTTTCCCAAAGTTCTGAGAATTACTAGCAGACAGACGTTGAGGCTCGATCCTCCATCGATCAGGACTCTAGTGATGAAATAATCTTTGCATTGCTGATGTATAGTGCATTGTTGTAGCTCAATCCTTCTGATGTCAACTCATCTTCGTGGAAGGTTATTTTATGGCTCTCCAGCACTTGCCCCACCATATTCGCCATTTCACCCCCGATTATATTGCTGGGCAGATAAGCTTCGCTTAGTATCTTCATTAAGGCATTCTTGTGAGCGTCTGAACTCTGCAGAAGAGCCTTGATAGATATCTGTGCTGGTGTTTTGTTCAACTGTTCAGCGACCGAGTACTCCTTAGCCTGTATTTTCCTCAAAAGATCATCGAGCCCAGTTTTAATAGGTCATCCTGGGACTTGCTTACTGAACTTGGCTAGGTGCTCTGGGGTGTAAACCCTCCGTATTCTAGTCAGTCCTTGCGCGGCAATTGTTTCTCCTGTCTTGGTCTTTCCTTTCCTCCTAGCTTCAGCAGTGTAATCCCATGGTATGGCATTTGAGGGGAATGGTGTTATGTCTGACATTGCCACTGGAATAGGCACCCTTGGTGGTAACACAGCAACTTCAAAGGGTGTAGGTGCCTTTAGAACTCCAAATTCAACCTCGATTGGCCCGGGCGCCTTTGCAGAAGGAGGCGCTTCAAATTCAAGAGGTATAGACATATTTACTTCACCATCCCTGGAGGGCTGATTCTGCAAAACAATTGGGTTAAGTGTAACCGTCGGTTTCTTTGGTTCATCCCCTTCAGCAATCAAACTTATTAACCCTTTGGGCTCCCAATCATCTTCGATCTCGATCATGTGAATGTCTCCACCTTTGTGGTCAGGCAGAGGGTTGTTGCGTACATTAGGAGCAGGCTCCTTTGCTACTTTGAACTTATTGTCGATCATGGTTTGAATCTTGTCCTTCAATGAACGGCACTCATCAAGGTGTCCCTTAATGCCGGAATGATACGCACAGGTCTTGTTGGGGTTGACCCAGTGAGAGGGATTTTCTGGAGCTTTGGCTGGGATAGGAGTGACGTAACCAGCAGTTTTAAGTCTTTCATATAGCTGGTCAATTGGTTCAGCGACGGTTGTGTATTGTCTGGGAGGTTTGCGGTCAAAATTTGGCCTGGGCCTTGGGAAATTTTGACGTGTGGGAGGTGATTGGTAGTGAGAGGGTTGAGCATTATAAGCTTGGTAAACAGGTGCTGGTTGAGAGTATATGGGCGAGGTGGGTTGATATGTAAGGGGTGTAGAGGATTGGTAAATGGGAGGTGGATAGAAAGGTGCGGGTGCTTGTTAATTCGGGATGGGCTGATATGTAAGTGGAGGTGATGGGTAAGTGTGGTATTTTAGTGGTGATTTGGCTCCTTGTTCGACCATTACGGCACTTACATCCTTCTGTTTGGATGTGCCACCGGTCTGTAAAGCCTTATTGGTGGCCTGCAATGCTTCAAGATTCGTAACCATACCATTCTTAATGCCCTCTTCGATTTTTTCTCCAAGTTTGATGATATCGGAGAACTTTTAACCCTCGATCAGCATCAACTTCTCGTAATATTGGGGATCCTGAGCCCGGACGAAGAATCTATTCATTTGCTCTTCTTTTAGGGCCACCTGACCTTTGCAGCTTCTGACCTCCAACGAGTGGCATACTCGCGGAATGTTTCAGTTGGTTTCTTCTTCAAATTCTGTATATAGAATACATCCGGTGTGTTCTCTGTATTGAATCGGAATCTATCCATGAAGTCGGATGCCATACCTACCCAACTCGTCCATTTCTTGGGGTCCTGGCTGATGTACCAGGATAGTGCATCTCCTTTCAGGCTTCTCATGAAGAACTTCATACGGATCTTCTCATCCCTTCCAACTCCAACCAACTTATCGCAATATGTCCTCAGGTGGACTCTGGGATCTCCTATTCCATCATACATAAAAAGGTAACAAGTTAGTGTGGGTCATGAAAAAAAAAATATTGCAGTATTTAAACACTTTTGCGAAAAAATGTAAATCGCGTCCTAATTTTGGTGCCTCGTTGTGCCCGAGGTAGGCCTAGCGAAAAATAGTTTTGGAGAACTTATAATGCTAAATGTCTCATTATATTGATTAAAACAAGACGAATCCAAAACGACTCTAAACAATGGAAAGTAAAAATATCACTAGTGGCCATTGGCCTTATTACATTAATAAAAAGACTCCTAACTACTTGGTCCCAGAAGGACCTTCCTCAGATTTGGCATATTCGTCTCCCTCGAATAGTTTCACCAGCTCGCGTATTCCTAGCAGCAAATAAGCTCGGGCCAAATGTCTGCCTACATTCCCTTCGGTGTTTTGACAGAACCTCCTATTTCTTCGAGCAAAGGAGTCATTTCAAGGTCCCCGAAGCGGAACACGGACCTGTCACTATCCCATAACAGTGTCGCAGCCTCTATGATTCTGTTGTCAGGCTGGATTTCTAGAAGGGAAGGCAAATTCCCTAAGTATTTGCGGACGAGCATCAGATCACCGGAGTGGAGGTCTTTCCACCAATTCAGCAGCCTTGGATGAATATTGGTTACCATGCCAAATCTGGGGACTTCGTGCCTCATTTTCTGCAAAACAAAGCGTTAGGCCCTTACCCCCACCAGACTCGACTATTTAAACCAATAATTAGCATAGCAAGCACTTTAGTTCTCCAAATAAATGCACAGAACATGGAGGTGTCCGTTTGGGTTTCAAGGAAACCCGATGGACTTTGGACAAGGCTATCTTAAGGAGTCATTATGTGGACAACATAACTAACTCGGCTAGGTTTGACTATGATGCATGTACAGTTCAAACGGAGTAAGGTTTCTATTGGGGTTTTAGACAGGTACCCTTGAGTGGACAACTCAAGAGGGAAAGACACAGAACCGTCGACTGCACCTCTGATCGACTAGTTTTACCGCAAATATGCCTTTGCCAAATTTAAAGGGTGATAGTATTGAAAGCGCGCAACTACTCATTATAAGCTTGGTTATAGTATTTATTTGGCACGAGTGGAATATGATGTTGAAAATGCAGTTTACAAGAATGAAACATGTTGATACGTATTTTCACATTCATAAAATAAAGTTTACAATGATTGCTAAAAAAAAATTACAACAGCACTGATGAAAAGGCAGTAAATGAAAGTAATTAAAGAAAAAGAAACATAAGAAACAAGTCAGTTTCAAATAAAGGCATTAAACAAAAGCAGTAAAAGAAAGCAATAAAGTCACATATAGCATGCAATGGTAAAAGCCTAAAGAATCCCCAGCAGAGTCGACATGCTGTCGACGCCTCCTTTTCCTTGCAGAATCGGAATCGGGTTTACGACATTTGGGAAGACAACTCTATTCCCGTTTGGGAATTGAGTTTTGGATTTTTGGAGAGTCGCCACCTAATGATTATAGTGCATTAGGACACTTTTTAGAAGAATTAAAGATGAAAACCAGAGTTTGGGTAAGGGCTCGAAATTATCTCGAGGGGAAGGTGTTAGGAAACCCTCAAGATCCACTAGTGTGGTTCCCGGCCATGCTACAATTGTGACTTTAAATGCAAAACATGAATAAACAAGCAAGTATTGCAAATAAAAAGCATAAAAGGAGTGCTGAAATTTAGGAAGGAAACAGTTTTGTGAGTGAAGAGATACGCAAGTAAAGGGAAGGGGTCAAACAATCGGTGCAAACAACTTAAAAAGAAGTGTAAGAAACAGAAGTTGAAGGTGCAACAACATTTTTTTTTTAAAATTATGAAAAAATTATTAAGCTAATAAAGAGGGAGGGGGGTCCTAGGTTTATACATTACATGGATCATTCGCACAACACTGGTACCCAATTGTACGCATAATGTTATCGTATAATCATCATCTCCATGTCTACCCTTCCCACCCCGTTTAAGGTATTAGAGCGCGGAATGGCATCGCTTACTTATTGCATGCTACTACCCGTCCCCATCCTATTAGTCCCGAAGGCAAATGGACTACTAATCCTAAAGGAAAGGGGGCTTAGGGCTTTTAGAGGTTTCAAAGGATAAAATGCTAAGGCGTCAACCAAAACAAATAGTTGCAGACAGAAATGGGATACAGATAGGCAAGCAAGGCTCAAATATGACTCCATAAATCATCAAAAACATAGAGTTTAGCATGTCTTTCACGTACTGATTTTGGCCTTATTTAAATAAAGCGACGAGCGGACTGGTTCAACGCATATTTTTGGGCGAAAAGTCTACATTAGGCATGCTCGAATGCAGTTGTTTGAAAACTGGTCTGATTGACTTAAGTGTTAATTAGAACTAGGTGTGATATATATTGATTTTAGAAACAGATGCACAAACTAACAGGGGTTACTGATTTTAACGGGACAATACGAGTTTAACAGCTAGTATTATCTCTATTTAGATTTGAAACTTCCTATAGACATGCTTTCTATATGAATAATAATTTGGACACCCTTTAGACATTAACAACATCCTAGGAGCTTGCTTCTACATGCACTTTTTATTATTATTTATCTACAAATAGTTTGTCTAATGTCGTTTGCGGAATGCAACCATTTGGTAGACCATGTTTTATATGAAATTGCGGAACAATTAGGAACTAACCTATATGCAGGACATCTATACATGTTTGCAGGAATCAAAGATTAAACCTACGAGCATGATTTCTAGGCGTGAGTTTTGCAGAAATTAAATTTTAAAAATCTATAGGCACGATTTCTAGGCGGATATGCATAAATGAAAGTTGAAAACCTATAGGCAAGATTTCTAGGCGGATATGCATAAATGAAAGTTGAAAACCTATAGGCATGATTTCTAGGTGCGTTTGCAGAAATAAAAGAAAATTTAAACCTATAGGCAGGATCTCTACCCTTGGTGCAGAAAGTAAATCCCATCCCCCTTTTTTTTACTAAGTTCCCCAAGTTTATACAAGTTATTATAGCCCCAAAAGAAATAAACTGGAATTAAAAAAATACATCAAAAAACCTCAGCTACATCCGAACAGCCTAATTTAGACTTAATGCCTAATAATATGAGATTGAGCCACTTCCGAGATCCAAATTTCCAAGCCTTCTCTCATCTAGGGTGTTTCAGAGATCCAAGGGATTTCAGGAATCCCAGGCAGTGCATACACCCAAGATATTTATAGAAATTGAGTTGTGCAGTATGGAAGGGCCAGCCTTTATGTGTCCAAGTTTAGAGGGAGCTCCAGGGTCCCAAGGCAAGGCTCACATAAGAGGGGCAGAACTTAAATTCTAAGAGTTAAGTGTAAGTGGAATAGAAAAGGGTAGGGGGACTACCCAGGCAGGTTGGTGGTCATGCCCAGCAACAATATAGACCAGCACACCCCTGACCAAATCTATTATCAAGCTTTTAGGGAGTAAAGACCTACTGGAGGTCAAGACATGGCCTGAACAATAATCAGAAATACTGGCAGGCCAAGGATGTTACTCAGCATACACACAATAAGGGAATGGGGATGGTAAATTGACAAGCTTAGGACCCCAAAGAGTCCAGTTCATAGCCATGGACAATGATTTCAGGCATTGTCATGTTTCTGAACCATAACTTAAAGCATACAAAGGGGATATGGGGGTTTGGGATTCATAAAGTATCAAATACATGACAAACAACTGACAGGATACACCTGTAAATTAAACATTGAATTACAAGGGAAGGGAGACATGTTACAGCATGCTAGAAACAAATATTAACCAAGGAAGACATGAACAGAAGTAGGCAGTAATGAAACACATTGTCGTTGGAACATGTAAATTAAATGGGACATACCAATAGAGAAGCAAACTGTCACGACCCAAAATCCATTAAGGGTCGTGGTGGCGCCGGACACCTCTGTCAGGCCAGCCAACTAACTCATTAATTAATTCCTCTTTTAATACTTTTGAAAATCTTAGGTTTTTCCTTTCAAGTTTTATAAATATAAGATCACTTCATGGATTCAAATTTAAATAATAACAGTCAATACAAAGTTTTTACTGAAACCATCCCAGAAACCCGGTGTCACAAGTGCATGAGCAACTACTGGCAATGATATAAATACAGCACAACACCTGTCCGGAATACAATGGACAGAAAGGAAATACAATTACTAGGAAGGGACTTTAAAAGCTGCGAGCCGCCTCGAATGATGCAACTCACCTAGTCCCAGCGTCATCCATGCTACTACGCCCAATAGGCTGCTAGAGGTGTAAATATACCTATGCAACAAAAATGCACAGAAGTGTGGTATGAGTACGTAATCAACGTGTACTCAGTGAGTGTCCCGCCTAATCCCGAAGGGATAGAGACGAGATGGTCAACTTGACACACTCTAATGGTCCAACGGTTATTTATTCTCAATATATATATCAACAGTGAATTTATTATCTAACATGATTTTTATCCAAGTAGAGGAAACAAGTAAACACGTAATTCCTTCATAGGAAATTTCTGAGGTTTCTTTTCATTATTAACAATATGATCTCGAGCCATAGTGAGGCATGTAACAGCTTAAATAAATCCAGGC
>MU686603.1:27134-77970 GCA_026770625.1 Nicotiana glauca
CCCCGCCCCCCCAACTCGAGTTGTCCGCTCGGGTAAGCCAGGTCTGGCATAATAAACCCAGGTTTTAAACCTAGAATAACAAAGCCTCATGCCGAATCCCTAGTAGGAACTTTTGTTTGCATCATGTGCATTTGACTTAGGGGACTTAACACAAGGGTTGGGTCCGTCTAGGACAGGTGACCTGAAATGAAAAGACTATCCTGATGCATCTTACTTGCTACTTGTGCATTTGTTTGCTCATATTTGCATGTTGACCAGCTTATAAATAATGGGAGAGAGTTAAAAAGAGAATAGCAATGTTAGGGTTACGTGAGGGTACTCACCTGTTTTGAAAAACCAATACCCAATTAGTACTGAAACTCTGCCGGATTTTTGAGAAAAGAAAAAGAAAAGAAAGGTTTTTGTTTTCAAAAAATATTAGTTTTATCAAATCTAACCGAACTACGCCAGTTTCATTCCCACCAAATGTGGGATACGTAGGCAACCCTCATCGGGTCCAACTTCCCTTTTTACAAAAATAGCCCAAAAACCACAAAACATTTTAGTTTTTGTCATAAATAAGTCAGGTGATGCCATTCTTGTCTAAAATAAGCCGAATGTCCCCAAAAGGGCGCCGGAAGGTAGTTTTTGCAAGAACGGCCACCTTCAGTCATTTTTAACGGTTAGCGGGCAGAGCCTTAAAATCTTCTTTCCCGAAGTGCTAAAAGGTCGTATCCGCAAAGCCGAGGTTTTGATTTTGAAATGAAAATTTTGAAAAAAAGAATGATATTGTTTTTTCTTCTTGTAGGTTAAAATAAGTCTTTAAATGACCTTAATAAATGTGCAGGATGAGCATGAATGAAATTGAACCCTTCACAGTCCTTAAGGAGATCCCCTTGAAGCTCCATATGTGGTGGAATGATCTAGAAAAGGGCAGTAGAGAAACAGTGGTAAAAGTTCTGGGAGGCCTCGTCGGACTATTGAACGTCAAGCCAAGGTTGGATATAATTGAAGCTTTAATACCTTTCTGGGACCCGACTTGCAACGTGTTCCGTTTCTTTGACTTTGAGCTCACCCCTACATTGGAGGAAGTTGCGGGTTATGCGGGCCTTAATGGAAATCTTAGAAGCCGATATCCATTGGCACCAAGACTGGTATATCCCCACGGGTTCCTGGATTTGTTGAGTATTAGTCGAGATGTTCAGGACGAAAATCTATCAGAAGGGTATTGCACACTCCATTTCTTGTACCATTGATATGGTAACCCCCGAGGATTTGAAAAGCCAAACACTGGTTTAACCCATGCCGGAAATAAAGAAAAATGGGAGGCAAGGCGGGGTTTAGCTTTCATGGTAGCCTTCTTGGGAGTTGTGGTCTGTCCATGGAAAGATGGGAATATAGAGATAGGTCTTGTGGGAATGATCGATGTTGTAATGAAGAAAGCCAACAGCACCGTCGTTCCTCTGATCGTGTTTGAAATCTATCGAGCCTTGACTATCTGTCGGAAAAGGGGAAAGTTCTTCCAGGGTTGCAATTTGTTATCACAGTTATGGATGCAAGAACACCTCTGTCACCGGGTTGGGTACATGAATTATGGTTTGACCGAGTTGAGCTGCATTGAAGAATTTGAAACCCGGGTAGCAGGTATTGAATTCCCTAAGGGTACTGAAGCTTGGCTTGCACATCTGAGATCCTTGATTGCCAATAAGATTGAGTGGGCATTTGGATGGCTTCCTGCCACTGAAGCAGTGTACATGTCAGCTGAAGTGTCTTATATCCTCTTGATGGGCATCCGGAGCATCCAGCCATATGCTCCCTACAGGGTTTTGCGACAATTAGAAAGATTTCAAACTGTCACAATGATGAAGATTTGAGTAAACATATCATTGAACTAGGCCCAAAAGTCGCATTTCCAGAAGGGAAAATTCGCCAAGTATTTAATGAGTGTAGGTTTCTTTAACCTAAGACCATAGTACGAGACCGAGCTAGAGGCGAATTGGACCCTAAGTACATGATTTGGTTCGGCAAAAGATTCCAGATTCCAGAAAGGCCCGCAAAGAGACCACATGTCCAACAATTTATCGATAGGGCCCAGGTGCAATGGGATTGGTTAACTAAGGAAATGAGTACAGAGCCAAAATAAGCCAATTAGAAAGGCAAGTCATGGAGATTCAATTTTAAAATGGTTTTCAAGCCACCGCAGATGAGGGAGAAAAGAAGAAACTGACCCAGGAAAATGAGGCCCTTAAAGCTCAGATCAGAAAGATGAAAATAGCTGCCAATAACCTGGAAAGAAGTCGGGCTGATGAAAGACTTATAAGTGGTCTAAAAAAGAAAGTCCCCGAGTGCCAAGAAGACATCGAAAAGTCTGAAGATAATCTAGCAAAAATCCGGGCACAATAGACAAAGAAAGCAGAAGAACAGGCACGATTTGTGCAGCAAATGAAGAGAAACTATGAAGGGACCATCACTAGCCTGAGAAGAAAGGTGACTACTCTTGAGGATGAGGCAGCCCATCGGGCTAAAAATTTCAAGGCTGATAGGGAGCATTGTTATAAGATGATGGCTCAAATGGAGAAAGACATACAACAATTGCAAAATCAGCACTTTCATGACTCCCAAGTGTTGGAGGCCCGGAACCAGCAGATAGGGCGGTTACTTCAGGAAAAAGGCCAAATTAGAGAAAGGATTAGGGCCATTGCTGACTATATCACCACGAAATGCCAAGTGTGCGAGGACATGACTCGCACCACCTTCTTTGTTGCAGTGATGACTTTTGTCCATCAAGTTATGGGTGATTTGGATCGATTACAAGGGGGTCTCGTACATAGGCCCACAGCGAGGCCAAATGATGCCCCGCGGGCCCCAGTAGTTGAAGCTTTAATGTATTCCTAATTTTTCAAGCATCGAGTCCATATTTTGCTTTATTTTGAGTCTGTTTGTAGTTTTTGTAATAGAAGTTTTATTAATGAAAATTAAAAATTCTCCAAAAATTGTTTCTTGACTTTTTGCATTTATTTTTATTGAACTACGTAATGATCTGATTCACGTAGCGTCGTGATACGTAGGCAATCTACATCGGATCCGGTTATATTTTGTAATTAGCTCCAATAAGACAAAATGAAAAAAAAAAAGAGAAAAATGAGAAAATGAGAGAAAAGGACAAAAGAAAGGAAAAGCAGAAAAAGAGGATGGAAATCAAAAGAAGAAAATGGAAAGAATAAGAAGGCCAGGATGAAGCATTCAACCGCTGCAAAACATGTAGAAACAAATTTAACAGTATAGGTGCATCACACCCCAACGTGCGATTACCTATCTGTTATTTGTCTCAAACTAACTGTTTGCTGCTGTCCTCCAGTCCAGGTTTTATAGAAACGGTGGTTGGTTTTTTCGTGGTAACCTGGCTTCACATCCATACTTTACTAGATCAAAGGGGAGTATCGGTATGTCTTCAAAAATGACCTTGCGAACGGTTTCCATCGCAGATTATATAGCCCAATCTCGGGCATCCCGACCTCGGAATCTGCAACGGCTGAAGAGAATAGGATTTTACATCTTCGAGTCATAGAAATGTGGGATGTTTGGGCGAACGGATGAGAGCTGCCAAGTGCTATCCCAGGATTCCCCGAATTGCATCCTAGATCGGGGGCACTTCTAATGTTTCAATCAACCATCCAAACACCCCACTGGGACATCCCACCATGTCATCTCATTTCGTGGTAACACCTTCTGAGGTTCGCCCCTAGGTGTTCATATCCGGAGCAGCCTCCAATATCTTCACTGCTCCCCCATGCTCAGCCACAACACAGCTTGCGCTGCCTAGGCCCATTTTTTATCCTTCTGCCTTTATATTTCAAACACCCACCTTCCAAATGGAGCCTCCTCAGCTTCCCACATATACTTATCCTCAGCCGCCTCAATTTGAGTTCACTGCAAGACAGGAAAAGACTCCCAAAACTCCCGAACAGAAAGAAATTGCAAGGAGGATGAGAAGCTTGGAGCAGAGCCTCAAGAATATACAGGGACTGAGTGGGCAGAAAAGTGTGTCTTATGCTGATCTATGCATGTTCCCTCACGTGCACTTGCCTCTGGGATTCAACACTCCAAAGTTTGAAAAGCACGATGGACATGGTGATCCTATTGCCCATCTTAAGAAATACTGCAATCAGTTGTGAGGAGCTGGAGGAAAAGAAGAGTTACTCATGGCATATTTTGGAGAAAGTCTGGTTGGTATTGCCTCCGAGTGGTATATGGATCAAGATATATCTCGTTGGCACATCTGGGATGACCTCACCAGAGATTTTGTCAGATAATTCCAGTACAATATAGACATTGCTCCAGACAGAAACACGTTGGCAAACTTGAAAATAAAGTAGTCGGAGAGTTTTCGGGAGTATGAAATTAAATAGCGTGAGCAAGCATCTAGAGTAAAGCCTCTGATGGACGAGGTCGAAATGGTCACAGTGTTCCTCCAAGCTCAGGAAGTCGACTACTTCTAGAATATGATGTTAGTTATGGGTAAACCGTTCGCGGAAGCCATCAAAATCGGTGATATGGTAGAAAATGGATTGAAAACAGGTAGAATCCTAAGCCAATCTGCTATTAGAGAAACCTTGCAAGCCATTCAAAGCGGGTCTGAAGGAGTAGCAAAAGGTAAGAAGAAAGAAGAAACACCCATGGCAGCATCAGGTGCAAGAAGACACCGTGCTCCCAGATCCATGTTCCTAGAAAGAACCCCTCAGCATTATTACCCTTACCAGGACATGGCCAATGCTCCTCAGCCATATGCGGTTATGAATGCTCAACCTTTTGTCTGACCTCGGCAACAAGCCAACAGAAACCAAGCTCCATTTCAAAGAAACCAGCCTCCTCGCCAAAACCACTACAACCCCCGTCCTCCACAAAATAACTTCCCTCCCCGTGAGCTACCCAGGAGGCAGAATTTTACACCAATCGGTGAGTCCTACTCCAGCCTATTTCCAAAGCTTGTCCAAATGGGTCTGCTATAGCCCGTACCTCCAAACAGGCAAAACCCAGAATCACCTTCCTACCAACGGGGCGCCCGATGCACTTATCACTCAGGAGCTGAGGGGAATGATACAGAAAATTGTTGGACTTTGAAAAGAGCCATGGAGGATTTGATAGAATAGAGGAAGATAGTGTTAAGGGACGAGGATATCCCCAATATGACCAACAACCCACTACCAGCCCACAACAACGGGCCAGTAATCGGAATGATCTGTGAAGATAAGGAATTTGACCCGGCATTGAAGGCTATAATCGCTATTGCTGATGTGGAGAGAAACCCAAAAACTTCCCTGAAGCAAGATAAAGGGGAGAAAAAGAACAAAACCACCCACTCAAAATTAGAGAAGAAAATTGGAGTAGGAACTGGGGCAGCACCCACCAAAGATGTTGTTCTCTATGCCCTCAGGGCTGAAAGGAAAAGTAGATGACTTCGAGTCCTACCAGGAGATTTGAACTGAACAAGGTAACCCAAATGTACGTGCCTAAGGGAGCTTATGTGGTGCGGGGGCCAACTAATCCACCTAGGTTGAGTGAGCCCGTGGTTATTGATCGTGCGCCACAGAGGCCCATGACAGATCCTTCCGCGGTGCCTTGGAATTACCATAAAATAGTGATGACGTATAAGGGCAAGGAAATCTCAGGAGAGGTTCAAGATAATTACCCTGTGGAAAAGTACTCCGATTTGGAAAAAGTGAACAACGCCACCCGGAGGCGCTTCCTAGCTAAAAAACCCGTAAGTGCCAAAGAGGCGGAAGCTTTCTTTCAAAAAATGAAGATGGCGGATTAGGAAGTGGTTGACCAGCTTTGAAAGTTTCCTGAAGAAGTATCCTTGCAATCTCTATTGATGAAATCCCTTGAACACCAAAAGTTACTAATCAAGACCCTCAACGAGGCATACGTGCCAGCTGAGACTTCCATGGAGCAATTAGAAAGAATGGCGGAAAGATTTTTCGCTATCAACCAAATTTCATTCAGCAAAAATGAGTTGCCTCCGGAAGGCATTGCACATAACAAAGCCCTGCACTTAAGTGTCAAATGTGAAGGATACTACGTGAAAAGGGTTATGGTGGATGGAGGTTCTGGGGTGGACATCTGCCCGCTCTCAACATTACAGCACATGGAAATTGGGACTGAAATGTGATTCCCAACAATGTCTGCATATGAGCCTTCGATAGTATCAAAAGGGACACGATTGGAGAGATCGATCTAATTTTGACCATTGGCCCAATGGACTTTGAGGTGACTTTCCAAGTTCTAGACATGGACACATCCTACAACTTTCTTCTGGGAAGGCCATGGATCCACGCAACAGGGGTTGTACCCTCCACTCTTCATCAAATGGAAAATTTTGAGCATGAGGATCAACAAATCGTGGTCCATGGGGAGGACGAGCAATCAATTTATCGAGACCCCTCGGTCCCATGCCTTGAAGCAAGAGAAGGCATTGAACACATAGTTTATCATGCCTTTGAAGTTGTGGTGGCATACTAGTACGAAGAAGGAAACCCTTGCCCCCAACCCTTCCTTTCCAATGCCTCAATCATGGTGGCTAAAGAAATGATCCGACACGGCTTCAAACTAGGGAAGGGACTTGGGAAATCCCTGCAAGGAATAGCTGAACCTGTTTCCCTGCCTACCACTGAGAAGTTCTTCGGGGTAGGCTTCCAACCTACTACGGATGACATAAAATGGGCGGACGACAGAAAGAATGATGGATGGGTTCTGCCTCAGCCACTGCCACATCTGTACGAGACCTTTGTCAAGCCAAAGTACAATGAAGAAGAGGATGATGAGGCCTTTATGGCCGAAGAGATTGAAGAAATATGTGGGGCAATGAGAAAAATACTATATGAAACCCACATGGTTCAGCCAGGAGAGGGCTCAAGTACCGCTGAGGTGCTGTATATGGGACCAAATGCCAAGATTTAGAATTGGAAGGCTACGCCATTCATAATCAGGCCGGAGTCCCGGTAGACCTGTCCTGCCATTTTTTCTGCATCGCGAGTTATTCCAGGGTGTAACTCGGATGTTTTCTTTAGTTTCTTATCTTTTAATTTCCAAATGTAAACCCTGTTATCTTCAAATTCCAAGAAATAAAATCAATATTTCATCGTTCATCTTTCTTTATTCTTTCTGATTTTGCTATTTTTTTCTCTTTTATTTCTTCTTTCAGTTCTAATAATGCGGCTTTAAATAACATGACATACTTGCAAACTTCATGCCCAGATCCAAACACGATGTCTAATTGTGAAATAATAAACCAAAAATCGGAATACGATGAAAAAGAGGCTTTAGGGAAATAAATCGAGAATTGGAACAATTTGAGAATAAACAGAAGCCAAACTTAAATGATACCGAGCCGGTTAACTTGGGAAGTTCTGCAGAAACCAGGGAAACCAAGATAAGCATTTACACGGATGAGAAAAATCGGGATGCAATAATCCAGCTCCTGTCTGAGTTTAAAGATGTGTTTGCTTGGTCATATGACGACATGCCAGGACTCGGTGTTGATCCGGTGGTTTATAAGTTGCCAACTTACCCCGATTGCCCTCTAGTCCAGCAAAAGAAAAGAAAGTTTAAAACTGACATCAGTGACAAGATCAAAGAAGAAGTCACGAAATAGTTGAAAGCAGGGGTAATCCGAGTGGTTAGGTACACCACATGGCTAGCTAATGTAGTCCCAATTCCAAAGAAAGACGGGAAGACCCGGGTGTGTGTGGATTACAAAGATTTAGACAAGGCAAGTCCCAAAGACAAATTCCCATTGCCCAACATCCATATCCTTATTGATAACTGCGCCAAGCATGAGATACAGTCCTTCGTGGACTGTTATGCAGGATATCACCAGGTGTTGATGGATAAAGAAGATGCCGAGAAAACAGCCTTTACCACACCCTGGGGTACGTACTATTACAGAGTCATGCCGTTTGGTCTAAAGAATGCTGGGGCAACCTACATGAGGGCCATGACCGCAATTTTCCATGATATGATGCATCAAGAGATAGAGGTGTATGTGGACGATGTAATCATCAAGTCCAAAACCCAGGATGACCATGTCCGAGATTTGAGAAAATTCTTCGAGCGGTTGCGCAAATATGATTTGAAGTTGAACCCAGCCAAATGTGTGTTTGGAGTCCCATCCGGCAAACTTTTGGGCTTTATAGTCAGCCGGAGAGGTATCGAGTTAGATCCCACAAAAATAAAATCTATACGGGATTTGCCTCCTCCGATAACCAAGAAAGATGTGATGAGCTTGTTGGGCAGATTAAACTATATCAGTCGGTTCATTGCTCAGTTGACATCCACATATGAGCCCATATTCAAATTGTTGAAAAAAGATGCAGCAATCAAGTGGACGGATGAATGTCAAGAAGCTTTTGATAAGATCAAGGAATATCTATCAAATCCGCCAGTTTTGGTCCCCCAGAGCCAGGGAGACCTCTTTTCTTGTACCTGACAGTCTTGGAGAATTCTTTCAGTTGTGTCCTTGGGCAACATGATGTAACCGGGAAGAAAGAATAGGCAATCTACTACCTGAGTAAGAAGTTTACCATCTATGAAGCTAAGTATACTCTGTTGGAGAGAACCTGTTGCGCCTTAACTTGGGTCGCTCAGAAGCTGAGACATTATCTGCAAGCCTACACCACCTACCTTATAACTAGGTTGGATCCTTTGAAATACATATTCTAGAAACCGATGCCCACAGGGAGATTAGCAAAATGGCAGATTCTGCTCACGGAATTTGACATAGTCTATGTCACTCGCACGGTAATGAAAGCCCAGGAATTGGCAGATCATTTGGCTGAAAATCCGATTGATGATGAATACCAATCGTTGAACACCTACTTCTCGGATGAAGAAGTAAACTCGGTCGAGGTGATATTCGAGGATACTATTGCTTGGAAAATGTTCTTTGACGGAGCGGTAAATGCAAAAGGTGTAGGGATTGGGGCAATCTTGATCTCACCCACTGGTCAGCACTATCCGTCCACAGCTAGGCTTCAATTTTTCTGCACAAACAACACTGCTGAGTATGAAGCCTGCATTATGGGTATGAACATGGTGATCGACCAAGATGTCGAAGAGTTGTTGATTATGGGAGACTCAAATCTGATTATCCGGCAAGCCCAAGGAGAATGAGAAACCCGAGATGTTAAACTTATTCCATATCGGCGACATGTGGAAGATCTTAGCAAGCGGTTCAAGTCAATAGAGTTCAGGTACATCCCTCGTTGTCACGATGAACTAGCTGATGCACTCGCCACTCTGGCCTCGATGTTGCGCTACCCAGGCAATGCCCACATTGATCCTTTGGAAATCCAAATCAGGGAAAGGCATGGGTATTGTAATACGGTTGAGGCAGAACCAAACACCCAGCCATGGTACCATGATATCAAAAGGTTTCTAAAAATGCAAGAATACCCCGAGCAAGCCAGTGGAGACCAAAAGAGAACCATCAGACGGCATGCAAGTGGTTTCTTCTAAAGTGGTGAGGTCTTGTACAAAAGGACCCCAGATCTCAATTTATTAACATATGTTGACACCGAAGAGGCCGGAAGGATCATGCATAAAGTACACGCAGGAGTGTGCGGACCCCACATGATCGGGTATGTTTTAGTAAAGAAAATCCTTTGAGCAGGCTATTACTAGATAACCATGGAAAAGGATTGCTTCGGCTTTGTCCGGAAGTGCCATCAGTGTCAGGTGCACGGTGATTTGATTCATACATCTCCCACAGAATTACATCCCATGTCAGCACCTTGGCCATTTTTAGCTTGAGGCATGGACGTCATAGGGCCGATCGATCCAAAAGCCTCAAATGGGCACAGATTCATACTGGTTGCTATTGACTACTTCACGAAGTGGGTTGAAGTTATCACTCTCAAATCGGTCACCAAGAAAGTTGTGGTAGATTTTGTGCACTCCAATCTTATCTGCCGTTTTGGCATTCCTGCAACTATCATCACAGCTAATGCTGTAAACTTGAGTAGTCATTTGATAGAAGATGTATGCGAACAATTCAAAATAACGCATAGGAACTCTACTCCTTACCGACCCAAAGCCAATGGTGCTGTTGAAACAGCGAACAAGACGAGAAGATTTTGAGAAAGATGATTCAAAGCTCCAGGCAATGGCATGAAAAGTTGCCTTTCGCATTACTAGGATATCACACCACGGTGCGCACAACGGTATGAGCAACCCCATACCTTTTGGTCTACGGAACTGAGGCAGTAATACCTGCGGAGGTGGAAATCCCGTCTCTCTGGATCATCATTGAAGATGAGATTGAGGATAGTGAGCAGGTTAAGACCCGTCTAGAACAGCTGACCTTAATTGATCAAAAGTGGATGGCTGCGGTCTGCCACGGGCAGTTGTACCAACAAAGAATGGCCTGTGCTTATAACAAGAAAGTGTGGCCCGGGAATTTCAAAGTGGGACAACTTGTGTTAAGGCGCATTCTTCCTCATCACCAGGAAGCAAAAGGAATATTTGCTCCTAATTGGAAGGGCCCATACATCATCAGAAAGATATTGCCAAGAGGAGCATTGTATCTGGACGATACCGAAGGAAATGATCCCGAAGCAGCTGTAAATGCAGACGCAGTAAAAAGGTACTATGTCTAGGCTTTTGCAGAAATGACTTTGCTCAACTGGGATGACAAAGGCTTTCTTTCTTGTTATCCAAACACTATCAATCTTTCGTAAACCCTTTAAGCCGGTTACTCTTCCTTGATTACCCTCTTTGGAACCCGAAAGTACTATTGAAAAAAAAGAAGAAAAATGAAAAAAAAAAATGATTGAAAAATAATGAAAATAAAAGAGAAGAAAGAAAAAAGAAAACAAAACAAAACTTCCTGAACTATGTCTGACTTGATTCCGAGAGGATACGTAGGCAGCTTCTCTCTGGGGTTCAGTCACACCAAAACAAAAATCTCAATCCCCCTTAAAAAGTATAACTAGGGAAGATGATATAATGGCTCGGCAATGAGCCCACCAGAACGGTTCCAAAGTTATAAATCTATCCCGATTCTTTTTACCCAAATCTTGTCCAAGTCCTTCTGATCAATTGGCAAAGGCGCTAGAGTCGAAAACACCATTGTTGGAATCTGATGCAATCAAACTGAGAGAAATAAAATGAGAGAGTCTTATTGGTGAAAACCTACGGGCACCATAAGGCAACGGTGAGTAGAGAAATTGAAAATGAGAGAGTCTGTTTAGTGAAAACTTGTAAAGAGCACTATCAGGCGACGGTGAGAAGAGAAATGAGAGAGGTCGATTGGCAAAAACCCACAAAGGGCGTCGTTGGCCGAAAGGAAGATATCTCCCACCACTGAAAGAGTCCTGGCAAGATTCCCTGGTTTTGAAACACGGGTCAATGAGTTTATGAGAAGTTGAGAAAGTTTGTGCGGGTTGGGCATCCAGTCCAAGAAGCATGTCATGTCTATTTGAAGCCTGCATGCACCCTAGATAAGTCCTTCCTTTCTCCCCGAAAGGGACACCTCTCTTTAAATTCATTTTCTTGCCCTTTTTGTCTACTTTTTCATTGAATCTCTTTCGGTCTAACTCTTTTCCCGAAACTAATACAAAGAAAATGTGGTAGGACTAGCTTTACAGGGCTCTCCCTAACAAAAGCTAAATAAAAGTACCCAGCCTCAGCGGGTGCATCAAGCCAATCCCGACTGGACATGATGGTTGATGCACTGAAATCAAAGTTATTGAAAGAGAAAAAGAAAGTCAAGGACAAAGGTCTTAAAGGTGAATAAAGTGAAAGGGCCAAAGCCCCCTACGGGCTAGCCGTCATGAGAAATTCTGGAAAGATGAGTTCCTCGGTTTTAGGAGAGAGATCAATCTTCAGAAAAGCCAACAAGCAGCGGAGGTTCTCGCCAAAAGTTTGGGCCGGGATTAAGTGATTGAAACAATCAAGGCCACAAAACCAACCACCGTTTCAAACTAACAATTGATTCTTTGTTGAAAATTTGAAATAGGTGCAATCCAAGCAACCGTGCAAAAAGCAGGTGCAACCAAAAAGGAAAAGAAATGTGCAAGCACTGAAACAGCTTTGCAGCAGGGAACCGACCAAAAAGGGAAGTTTCCCCCAAATTCTTTCTTGCATTTTCTACTAAAAAAATCCAAAATAATGGTAGCATAGGGCCCCATTCCCTAGATATCCAAGCATAACCCGCGGATCTCCCTGGCATAACCCAAGGAGCCTTTTTTCTTTCTTATGTCGGCATAACCCGCGGATCTCCCTGGCATAACCCAATGAGCCTTTTTTTCTTTCTTATCCCGGCATAACCCGCGGATCTCCCTGGCATAATCCAAGGAGCCTTTTTTCTTTCTTATCCCAGCATAACCCGCGGATCTCCCTGGCATAACCCAAGGAGCCATTTTTCTTTCCTATCCCGGCATAACCCGCGGATCTCCCTGGCATAACCCAAGGAGCCTTTTTTCTTTCCTATCCCGGCATAACCCGCAGATCTCCCTGGCATAACCCAAGAGGCCTTTTTTCTTTCTTATCCCGGCATAACCCGCGGATCTCCCTGGCATAATTCAAGGAGCCTTTTTTCTTTCCAATCCCGGCATAACCCGTGGACCTCCCCGGCATAACCCAAGGAGCCTTTTTTTCTTTATTATCCTGGCATAACCTGCGGATCTCCTTGGCATAACCCAAGGAGCCTTTTTTCTTTCTTATCCCGGCATTACCTACGTATCTCCCTAGCATAACCCAAGGAGACTTTTTTCTTTCCAATCTCGGCATAACCCGCGGATCTCCCTGGCATAACCCAAGGAACCTTTTTTCTTTCTTATCCCGGCATAGCCCGCTGATCTCCCTGGCATAACCCAAGGAGCCTTTTTTTCTTTCCAATCCCAGCATAACCCGCGGATCTCCCTGGCATAACCCAAGGAGCCTTTTTTCTTTCTTATCCCGGCATAACCCGTGGACCTCCCCGGCATAATCCAAGGACCTTTCTCTTTTCCGGCATAACTTTGTCCTCTTCCAGCATAACCTGGTAATCCTCCTAATTTAATGCTTCATTCCTAAGGATGTACAATCTTGATTTTTATTTCTTTCAATGAAAAAGTAGTTTAGATTTGTGTTGTAAATAACTCACGAAATTTTTCTAGTGAAAACTGGGGCAGAAAAATTCCGTTTGTTTGTTTGTTTTGGTGTCTGAACAGGTTTTACCTCAAGGCACAGGATTAGAGATGACCGAAAGAATGAGTCTCAATCCAAAATAAAGGAAAAGAACAAAAAGAACAAAAAAGAAGTGAATTCAAAATGCTGAAGCAGACAAAGATGCGGACTGCTCAAATTTTGATTGAAGTCACAAGCTTCGCCTGTCCCGCTTTGATCCAAATGCTAAAGAAAGAACCAGCATCTACAGCTTGCGAGCATCAAGATTCATATCGGGGTCTACAGCAAGATCAGCTAAGACTCAAGATCAAGCTTCAAGAGATCTATAGATAGGAATCTTGTAATTCATAGTTGATAGGCATAGCTAGCTTAGCTTTCATTTCTTTAAAAAATACTTCTCATGGAGTGCCAAGCGAGCAACAATCCCTCATAATTGCTCATCTATCTTTGCCCGGAAACCCTTCGTGTCTCCGAGCAAAGAGGGGCAGCTGTGAGCACGTGATTTTTGCCCCGCATGATTTACTCCTACAGAAGTCTTAAAATTAGGATTTTTCTTTTTATTATTTGATTTTTAGGAATTAATTGCATAATTTTAGTATTTATTTGCATTTTTCTGTGTGCATTTTTAATTTAACGTAATTCATAAAAAAAGTATAAAAATACGCATTGCATTTGCATTTAGGATTTAATTTTATATTTTTAGATTAATTAGTAATTAGGGTTTTACAAAAATCACAAAAACAAATTAATTTGTTTTGCTTGATTTAAATTTTAGCTTTGAATTTTATTAGTCTTCTTTAAATTGGTATTTGATTAATAGTTTTGATTATAGCTTAATATAATTAGGTAGGTTAATTTAATTTTTAGGTTTAATTTTAGTTTAATTTTAATTTTTGAAAAAGGAAAAAGAAATTAAAAAGAATGTGAGCCTTTGAATGAAAAATTGGGCTAGTCCTTGATCTTTGATGCCCATCCTAACACAAAAACCCCAAAAACCCGTCCAAACCACCCCTGGATCCAGCCCAAATTCGGTCCGGCACCTCCCAGTGCCAAAACGACGTCGTATCGTTAGATTTAATCCCAACCGTCGAGTTTTGATGATCAAACGGCTGGGAAGCTTGGATAAAATAATATATTAGTATCCTAAGCTACCTACCCACCCCTCTCTCAATCACCGTCTCAACAAAACTCTTAGAACCTTGTAACGCCACCTCCTCCGCCGCCCGCCGCCCGCCGCCCGCCGAAAATTGTCCCTGGCGCCGGACAGCGGCCAATTGCCACCAAAATTATACCATAGCTTCTTCTCCTTCTCCTCTTTCCAATACCATCTCCCGTTTCCCTCGAATCCCACCCAAACCTTTCGAATCTTGCCCAAAAATCACAAACCCTAGCGCCGCCACAGTTCCTCTGATGGCGGCGCAGCCCCAATCAACCCTAAAATCACACCCTTGAATCCTTACCACCTCCTCTCCACTAATCTATGTTCAATTGCTCTCAAAATCCCCCCAAATTGTTCGAATCTAGGGTTCAGGGTCCAGACCCCTGTTGCATGAAGGTTATTCGAGGTGTTATTGGTTCATCCCTCAATAATGCTATTTACTTGATATTATTAAGAGCAAGTGGGTGACATTATTGGGGGAGAAAATCAATGGTTCGATGTCTGTTTTCGAGTCTGTCCAAATAAGGTAAGCACCGTTTCACTTCCTTTAGTTTTTGTTTTTCAATTCATTTTCTTCCTCATCCTCTTCCTTTGATCTGAAATTCATATGATTTGAAGTTCATGCGCGGATTCTAGTTTTGAATTAATTTCTATACTTGTTTCTCCTGTTAGGCGAACTGTTGAATCTCGACCTTTGTGAAAGATTTGTGTTGATTAATTTAGGTTTAGGTTTGTTTAAATTACTCGTTAAATGGTCCTGTGAGTGATGTTTGCTTGATTCATGTTTCAATTTGTTTTCCATTTGATTTTCTGCAATTTTTTTAAGAATTGCTCATAGTTTGATCTGTTTGAAGCCCTAGTGTTTGATTAATCCTGTTTGTCATATTTTAAGAGGTTTAGGGTTTAACTGTCAATCTAAAAAACTAAAGGGGACTCAAGGGAAGGGGTAGAAGGTAAATAACAGGCTACTTAAGGGTAAAATAGGGAATAGAGTTTAGGGAATCTTTCCTTAACTGCCAGAGAAATTCCTAGAAGTTTCTAGCAAGGGCCTTTAATTAATTTTCAGTTTCTAACTTGATAAACAAGTCAAAAAATGAGGGGGAAAAGTGCAAAATAAAATGTACAGGGCTGCCCTAATGGCTGGCCTATAAAGGCATGCCTTCCTTGCCTTACAAGTCAGATTTTAGAGCCTAAAAATTTGAGAGCGAAAAGATTTTTAGAGCTGAGATATCCAAGAGCTGAAAATATAGACCTATGAGCTAAAAAAATACAGAAAAAAGATTTTAAGAGCTAAAAATCCTAAAATAGCGGAATAGTTCTAAGAGTCCTTGATTTCCACTCCTTTCCTTGATAAAATTAGTCAAATTCTCCATCATCTGGAATTCTTCTAGTCCTTTTTCCTCAGTTTAAAACCTTTAAAAGCTTCAGATCCTGCAATATTAGTTTAAAAATTGTTTGATTTTGGTTTTTTTGGAAAAGCTGGTGTGAAGTTCTATTTTATTAAAATTACTACTCCACTTGCTAGTCAAAGTTGGTATTTGGCGACTACTTGGGTGTTGATCCTGGGCTGCTGACTGCTCTCTCACTTCTGCTTCTTCTTTTTTTCCAATTTCCAGGTATTAATCACATCTCTCAATGTGTGAGAATGGTTGAACGATTGGGTATGATTTGATCAAGCTGAACTTGCAAAAACAGTCCTTGTGTGATGCTATTTTTGTACTTTTATAGCCAGTGATAGTTATATTATGGATTGGTCTTCTCTATGAAAATGTTTTGAGTTGTTGTTGTTGTCTCATTCTCCATGAATCTGGGAAGTTTCAATAGCCATTTTATAAGCTGTTATTAATGCACATATAATTGGTTTAGGATTCTAGGTTACTTTGTTCCGTTGGGATCATGTATTTTGTTATCCTGCTTGTGTGGTTAGTTTCACCATGTTTAGTTATTGTGATGTTTATATTTCTTTTAAATGGCTGAAAAGATGTATATAAATCCATGAGAATCAAGTATCATGCAGTAACATGCCTGTTTTCAGTGCATATAGGATTGTAGGATTTAGTGTTCATTTGAGGATACCACCTTAGTTTTACTCAAGTTAAGTGTATAGATGCATTGATGTGAATTTTTACCAGTAAACGTTTCCTTTAGTTAATTATCTAATTTCTAAAGTGATCAAATATCTGGTATCTCTAAATGGCAAGGGTTTGACAATTATTACTTTATAAATATTGGCTCAAATTGTAACTCTGATTTGGATTTATTTAAGTGATATGTGATTTGAATAATAACATGTTAATATTCAGAATAGTTTAACTGTAAAATTTCAATCACTAGCTGGTGGGTCTGTCTTAAAGTAAGTTGTTTAGTAATTGCAAATGTTGGCAATGCATCTTGTGGATTCGATCTGGGGACCTCATGGTCTGCTGAGGTTGGTTAATTCCTCAATTGGGCTTTTCCTTGAGGCCTTACGTGGAAGGGTGTTGGATTTACCCTTTGGAATAATTTTCAAAGCGCATAGGTTGTTGGGACTCGTGCCAAGCCCAAATCTTCAGCCATTAACCTTTCCTTTAATCAAAATAAGCTGCTAGCCCGAACCATGATGGAATTATCAACCTTCAATTTTCCATAATTGGACTGCTCTAACTAGAACAGAGGTGAGCCATATTAGGGATAACAATAGTCATGGCCCTCCAAATTTTAGGACATCCTTTAAAAAATGGAATCGAGGCGTGCCGAACCAAATAAAATCACAAATGCGCGGCCCTCTTTAATGATTTCCTTTAAAATATTTAGAACTCGGGACATGCCATTTAGCGAATTTTTATGGCCCCCGCAAATTTAACAATGCGTTAGTTACTTTAGGCGCGTTATTTAATAATATTAACTTCCTAAACTCGGGTGTGCATTTCATGTGACCCAAATCCAAATCCTAAAATGTTGAATAAAATATTTTTCGGATTGCGGGTGCATCTCATGTGACGCGATCCAAAGACATGTTTTAAACGATGTTCAATCCTCCTTAAAATTAATTAAAAGTGGTAAATAATTTAAAGTTGCATTGTAGGTTTGAACATGTATTAAAATCAGATAATAGGCCAATTGTAATGGTTTAAGCGACCGCGCTAGAACCACGAAATCCGAGGGTGCCTAACACCTTCCCCCGGGTTAACAGAATTCCTTAGTCAGAATTTCTAGTTCACAGACTTCACAAGGAAAGTTGAATTTTCCTCGATTTGGGATTCAAAATAAATTGGTGACTTGGGACACCGAAAAACAAGACATCCCAAGTGGCGACTCTGAATAAAAATAAATAAATAATTTCATTTCAAATAATGTCACTTAAATTAGAAAAACCCCATTATATATCCCTCGGGGTGTAAAAAAGGAGGTGTTACAGTTATGATAATGTGCATGGTGGTTACGATTTTGGGGTTAGGAATGAGGGAGGTAATTCACTATTGGATTTTGCTAGAGCTTTTGATTTTGTTATAGCTAACTCGAGTTTTCCGAAGAGGGAAGAGCACCTAGTCACTTTTCGGAATTCAATGGTCAAGACTCAAATTGATTATCTTCTGTGCAGGAAATGTGATAATGGTCTGTGTACTTACTGCAAGGTCATCCCAAGTGAGCACAACACGACTCTACATAGGCTCCTAGTTATGGACCTGGAGATCAAGAGGAGTAGAAGGAAGAGGGCAGGTGCAAGCAACCTAAGATCAAGTGGGGTAACTTGACCAAGGACAAAGCTCAGAAGTTAGGGGAGATGTTGTTGGGTATGAGGGCCTGGATGAGTAGGGGGACACGTCTAGTATGTGGTTCACGACTGTAGATTGCATTAGGGTAGATGCTAGAGAGGTCTTAGGGGTCACGAAAGGCTCTCCTAGGTGTCATAAAGGGGACTGATGGTGGAATGGAATGGTTCAAGGTAAAGTGGAAGCTAAGAAAGTTGCTTATTTGAAACTAGTGGAGAGTACAAATGAGGAGGAAAAAAGGACATATCGAGAGTGTTAATGAAAGGTAAAGAAAGAGGCGAAGTTAGCAGTTACGACGGCTAAGAATGCGGCGTTTGCTCGTTTGTACGAGGAGCTCGAGGGCAAAGGCAGGGACAAGAGGTTGTACCGGTTGGCCAAGGTGATGGAGAGAAAATCCCGCGACTTAGACCAAGTCAAGTGCATCAAGGACGAGGATGGAAAAGTGTTCTTGGACGAGGCATTTAGTAGGAGAAGATGGCAGACATACTTCCATGAACTGTTGAATGAGGAGGGGGATAGACGCATTGTGCTGGGTGAATTGGAGCACTTCGGGAGTCGGTGGGATTTTGGGTAGTCTAGACGGATTACGGTAGAGGAGGTGGAAGGGGCGATGTGTAAGATGTGCAGGGGCAGAGCGATAGGGCCAGACAAAATCCCGATGGAATTCTGGTAGAGCGCGGGGCGGGTAAGTTTGGAGTGGCTCACTAGGCTGTTTAATGTTATTTTTAAGACAAAAAAGATGCCCGAAGAATGGAGGTGGAGTACGATGGTTCCGCTTTACAAGAATAAGGGTGATATCCAAAATTGTAATAATTATAGGGGTATCAAGCTGTTGAGTCACACTGTGAAGGTTTGGGAGAGGGTGGTGGAGGCCAGGGTAAGGAGGTGCGTGTCTATTTCCGAGAATCAGTTTAGATTCATGTCGGGACGTTCGACTACGGAAGCGATTCATCGGGTAAGGAGATTAGTGGATCAGTATAGGGAGAGGAAGAAGGATTTGTATATGGTGTTTATTGACCTTGCGAAAGCATACGATAAAGTTCCGAGGGAGGTCCTGCGGAGGTGTTTAGAGGTTAGCGGTGTTTCATAGCATACATTAGTGTGATTAAGGATATGTATGATGATGCTAAGACTCGAGTGAGGACTCGGGATGGTGACTCGAAGCATTTCCCTGTGGTAATGGGGTTGCACCAGAGATCGGCTCTTAGCCCATTTTTATTTGCCTTGGCGATAGATGTATTGTCGTGTCACATCCAAGGGGAGATGCCTTTGTGCATGCTATTTGCCGATGATATAGTATTGATTGATGAGACGCATAGCTGAGTTAACGCGAGGTTGGAGGTTTTGAGACAGACCTTGGAGTCTAAAAGTTTCAAACTGAGTAGAACCAAGACAGAATACTTGGAGTGCAAGTTCAGTGACGAGACCCATGATGCAGACGTAGAGGTTAAGCTTGATGCTCAAGTTATCCCCAAGAGAGCAAGTTTTAAGTATTTCGGGCTCGCTTCCAGTGTTTTATGTGATAGGAATGTGCCGCTAAGACTTAAGGGTAAGTTTTATAGAGTGGTGATTCGACCGGCTATGCTGTATGGGGCTGAGTGTTGTCCAATCAAGAACTCCCACGTATAGAAGATGAGAGCAGTAGAGATGAGGATGTTGAGATGGATGTGTGGGTGTAACAGAAGAGATAGGACTAGGAATGAAGATATCCGAAACAGAGTGGGAGTAGCCTCCGTGGAGGACAAGATGCGGGAGTCGAGGCTGAGATGGTTCGGACATGTTAAGAAAAGAAGCATCGATTCTCCAGTTAGGAGGTGTGAGAGGTTGGCTGTGGAGATTTTGAGAAGAGGTCGAGGTAGGCCTAAGAAGTATTGGTGAGAGGTGATTAGGCAGGACATGGCACTGCTTCAACTCACTGAGGACATGACCCTTGATAGGGGAGTATAAAGGTCGAGGATTAAGGTTAGTAGGTAGTTTATAGTTGTTCACCGATAGTCTTAGTAGTATGCATGTGCCTTCGTATTCTTAGATTTTAGTATGTTATGTAGTTTTGTTTGCCTCAAGTATTGTATTCCCTGTTGCTATTATTTGGTACCACTTCTCCTTTATCTCTCCCTTTTTTCTTTTTTCTTCCATCTTTCTTCCTCCCTTGCTTTCCTCTTCTTCTAATTGCCCTTCCTGAGCCGAGGGTTTATTGGAAACAGCCTCTCTACCTGCATTGTAGGGGTAAGGTCTACGTATAGACTACCCTCCCTAGACCCCATTTGTTGGGATCCAACTGGGTTTGTTGTTGTTGTTGTTAATTCCAAAGAAGTAAGAAGGTTTTGTCTTATATTCCTTGCCCAATTTGGACTAGAAGAGGCCCAATTTAGACAAATACAAGCCCAAAATTGGGCAGCCCACATCACCACCAAACCCGCCCCAAATAACCCACTGATCCGCCCCAATTTGAACCTTTTAATCCCAGCCATCCATTCCTTCTCATCCAAAGGTCACTATTCCTCCCCTCTAACATATAACACCCCAACCCAAACCCTAATAATCTAGACACCAAAAACGGCGCCGTCACCCCTCCCCCCATCCCTCCTCCACTCTCCGCCGCTACATACCATCATAAACCCGCCGAAAAATTTCCCAAATCATCACATGGTCCCCTCTCCTCTCCTATCCTTCTTCCACGTCACTCAAATCATACAAAACACATCATATCAATTAGATTCATGTATTTTTATTCTCTTATTTTACTTTGTCTAAACGAAAATCCAGATCCCTTGGATAGATGTTGGAAAATGGGAGCCGTTAGATTAACATTTTGATCCAAGACTTGCATTTTCTGATTTTAGTTTGCAAAAAAGGAATATTCGGATTTTCGTTTAAGGTCCCCACACGAGATTTCTTGGAGAACAAGAGGAAGCTTCTAGGGCTGCTATCTTTTGGGATCCTTTCTCAGAAGAACGGGGGGTCCGATAGAAAAGGAGGAGAGGAAATTAGGGCTTGGTTTTGATTTTCTTCTTCTGGTTTTCATTTTCAGTTGATTCATCATTAAATAAAAAAGAAGGATTTTCTTTGATTTCATTTTGCCTCAGTTCTGAAAAATACAAAAAAAAAAAAAGATATAGTAGTAATAGTTTCTTCTTTAATTGTGGTGATCAACGATGGATCTTATGCTTGCATGATCCAAAGGCCCAATTAGCTCCACGTGTCCAATTGAACAAACAACAAATATAATCTAAGGAACTTAGATTATATCGAGTTCTTGTCTGAAACTCTTTCTTCTTCTTCTCACCCCTTCTTCTTCTTCTTTACTTTGTTTTCTTGAACTTCACGATGTGTAGCCTGAAGTTGAGGAATCTCAGAATTAGAAAAGGGGTTCTTCATCTCAACATCCCCCCTCAATGTGGAGGGAACGTAGTGACCCCCAACTTGCTCAAAATGTCTCGATGAGAAACCCCAGAAAGAGGTTTTGTAAATATGTCTGCGAGTTGAGCCTTGGAGGGAAAAAAAGAGAGAGTGATTAGGCCGGAAAGGAATTGTTGTCGCACAAAATGACAGTCAATTTCCACATGCTTTGTTCGTTCATGGAAAACTGGATTCCGGGCAATGTGGATTGCTGCTTTGCTGTCAGAGTGAAGAGGAATCGGAAGAGTGAGTGATGCAGAGAAATCATCAAGAAGTCGAACCAACCAGGTAAGCTCTGCAGTCACCCTTCTCATAGATCTGTATTCCACCTCTGCGGAAGATAAGGAAATTGAGGCCTGCTTCTTCGATTTCCATGAGATAAGAGCACTTCCTAAAGTGATAAAGAAACCACTAACAGGCCTGCGTGAATCTTTGCAGGAAGCCCAATCAGCATCACAAAAAGCAAGTAAAGAGAAAGATGGCTCAGCGGAGAGTATGATCCCTTGCCCTGGATCAGAACTGAGATATTTGAGCACTCGCAGAGCAGCAAAAAAATGGGAAAGGCATGGTTTCTGCATGTATTGACTAAGGGTAAGAACAGCAAAGCACAGATCTGGGCATGTATTGGTTAAAAAATTTAACTTTCCAACCAAATGACGATATACAGTGGGGTTTTGCAGGTATTGATCATTATCTTGGAGCTTGAAGGAGGGATCCAAAGGGGAGCTGACTCTAGGCAAATGTGAGACATCAAATTCCTGCAGCATGTCTAAGGTAAACTTTCTCTGACTCACTATAAATCCTACTTTTTCTCTCAAAACTTCCATGCCTAGGAAATAATGAATGTTTTCCAAATGTTTGACCTTGAATTCAGTATTCAGAAAAGTTGTGATCCCTTGAATCTCATCCAAATCATCCCATGTAATCAGTATGTCATCAACATAGACTGCTAGAATAGAAATAAGGCTCCCTGTATGCTTAAAGAACAAAGAATAGTCATTTAATGAAGATGAGTATCCCTTAAAACTTAAAGCTCCAGCAAGTCTCGCATACCATTGCCTAGATGCTTGTTTTAGGCCATAAAGTGATTTTCTCAAAAGGCAGACATGTTTTTGACTAGGAGGATCCAAGCCTACTGGGAACTTCATGTAGACCTCTTCTTGAAGGTCTCCATGCAAAAATGCATTATTTACATCCAACTGAGAAACAACCCAATCTTTCTTAGCTGCAACAGTGAGAAGACACCTTATGGTTGTCATTTTGACCACTAGTGAGAAGGTCTCACCATAATCTATGCCTTCTCTTTGAACATCCCCCCTTACTACCAATCTTGCCTTCAATCTTTCAACTTTCCCATCTGACAAGTGTTTCACCTTGTATACCCATTTACAAGGCAAAGCCCTTTTTCTTTTAGGTAATTCAACCACATCCCAGGTGTGATTGTCTTCTAGTGCTCTAATTTCTGCATTCATGGCTTCTACCCATCGTGGATGCTGACAGGCTTGGGTAAAGGTGCAAGGTTCTCTTAGATTAGAAATGGATTGTATGACATGTTGGTTATTGGGTGAGAGGGATGAAAAATTGCATTCTCTTGGCTGACAAGGGAGAGTTAAAGATGTTGTAGCTACATCTGAGAACATGATGCTACTACACACAAAGTCTTTTAAGTAGGAAGGTTGAGTAGAGATCCTTCCTGATCTCCTCAAGGGAATAGGTTCTTGAGGTATGAGTGAAGTATGAGTATGTGATGACTCTACTCCAGTAGATGCTGAGCTAGGTGAGGTTGTGTGATGAATAGGTGAGGATGAGGAACGGGTTGATGGTTGTGTTAAAAAATCATCTTCTATATCATGGCTTGAGCAATCAGGTTGTGTTTGATCTGGTGAGGTGAGAGGAAAAATAGGTTCAGAGTTGAATGTTGAAGTTGGGAAAATAGGATGCTGTGCTATATTGATTTTTGTAAAGGGAAAGTGGGATTCATGAAACCTTACATCTCTTGACTTAAATACTTTCCTGGTGGACAATTCCAGTAGTTTATATCCCTTTTATTAGAGAGGGTAACCAAGAAGAACACAAGTTGTTGCCCTTTCATCAAACTTTCCTCTTCATTGTGCCAATGTAGAAGCATAACATAGGCATCCAAAATTTCTGAAGTAATCATACTTGGGTTTATGTTGAAACAGAACCTCATATAGTGTCTTTCCTTGAAGCACTCTGGAGGGTAACCTATTCAGGATGTGTGTAGCAGTCAGAATAGATTCTCCCCAATAGCACATAGGCATTCTAGACTGAAACATTAGGCCTCTAGCAATTTTTAGGAGATGTCTATGCTTCCTTTCAACAATTCCATTCTATTGGGGTGTTGCCACACAAGATAATTGATGTAAAACTCCTTCTAAAGCCAAATAGGCTGCTTCCTGTGTCCCTTTCCCCAATTCTAGTGCATTGTCAGACCTTATCATCTTTACCTTCACATTGAACTTCCTTTCAACCATGGACAAGAAAGATTTGAGCATAGGAAAAGCATTGCTTTTAGAAGATAGCAAAAATATCCAGGTTCCTCTACTATAATCATCCACTATAGTAAGAAAGTATCTAAAACCATTATAGGTATTGGACTTGTAAGGCCCCCAAGTGTCTATATGTATAAGATAAAAAATGTGATTTGACTTAATGGTGCTGATGGGAAAAGGATTCCTTGTTTGCCTAGCCTTAGGACAAACATCATATATAAAGTTAAAGTTAGAGTCACAATGAAGGAAATCTAAATGTGTCATTGCTGAAAAAGGGAGATGTCCTATCCTTACATGCCAAAGCTTAACATCAGAAACAGCATTAAGAAAACAGGACTAGAGAAAGACTTAGACTCTGAAATGGAATTGCTTCCTTTTTGAATTGAAAATACATTACTACCTAACAGTCCCTTGGACTTAAGACTACTAGGATCAAATATGTAAAGTCCCTCTCTAACTTCACCAAAAACTTGTGGACTCTTCATTGAAAGGCCCTACAATATACACCCAATAGATGTGAGTAAAACATCATATTTGAACTGCACACAGAACCTATGAACTGACAGTAAGTTGTATTAGAAATCTGGAACATGAAGGACATTGTTTAGAACATGACCTGGTAGAATGGACACACTTCCTATGTGAGTAACAATTACCTTGAAAGAATTAGGCAAATTGATATTTAAAGGCACAGGAAGTTGAGTAAGGAACAAGAAGGAATTAGGATCAAAACATATATGTTCTGAGGCACCTGAATCTATGATCCAGGTGTCTGAATTTAGAGTTGTAAACACTGAACCTGAGTATTTTAAAATTGTACCAGCAACTGCATTGACATTAATTCCTGAATTTCCTGCTTGTGTGACCTTTGCCTGTTTATACATATTCATCATCTCTGCAACCTGCTCCTTGGTAAGTTGATTCCCAAAATTGTTGATGTTCTCACCACCCTGTCCCCCTTGAGATTCATGATCCTCATGTGCCAATACTGCATTCCCCTTGATCTGATTTTGATAGTTGTTTTGATTGGTAAACTCAAAATCATCTGGAAATCCAATAATCCTATAGCAGTCTTTTTGTGTGTGCCTTGTCTTTCCACAATAGGTATAGGATACATTTGGTTTACTGAATTTTTGTCCTGGATTGCTGTATTTCTGTCCCAGTGCAGTTCCTCTTTGTGCTTGATTTCTAGTTTTCTGAAAATTTCTCCTTTGTTCTGCTACCATGAAAGCTGCAAAATCTGCTAACAATTGAGCATTAGGTTGTTTGGCATCTCCAGCTTCCATGAATAAAAGTGATTCTGAGTTGAGACTTGCATTTGCATGCACTTCTCTTTGATTTTCATCTTGTAAGAGAAGTGAATAGGCAATATCTATGCTAGGCAAGGGATTCATCATGAGAATGTTTCCTCTTGCTTGTGCGTAGATATCATTTAGCCCCATTAGGAACTGGATCAACCTTTAATCCTCGAGTGATTTAGCTAATTTTTCCTTTCCTTCACAAACACACACACAAGAGCAGCATATGATAACATTTAAAGCATCTAATTCATCCCACAAACGTTTGAGCTTAGTGAAGTATCCTGCAATATCACTATTTCCTTGGACTAATCCTGATAATTCCTTTTGCAGATGATAGAGCTTAGCTCCATTTGATCTCCCAAATCTCTGCTCTAGACTGTCCCAACTTTGCAGTCTTGGAGTAAATTACACTGTCAGCAATATCCTTTGAAAGAGCATTGAGAATCCAGGAGATAACCATATCATTTACACAACTCCATTGTTCAAGCTCAGGAGATGAAGGATCTGGGGACTTGCAGACCTCATTAATGAAACCAAGCTTCCTCTTGGCTGATAGTGACAGGAAAATGGATCTCCTCCATCCTGGGTATCCTCTTCCATCAAAAATTGTATTGACTAGAGTCATACCTGGTGAATCACAGTTATTGAGATGATAGGGGTGATTAGAATCATAGGTCATAGTTTTTGGTAGTGTTGCTGGTTTCTGCAACAGCAGTAGTTGTGTCACCCATTTTCTTCTAGTGAAGAAGCTGATGTAATAGATAGATTGATTGAATATAATATTGGATCGAGCTACTGCTCTGATACCATGTAAGAATTTGAAGAAGAGGACTGTGAAATTTTCAGTATATTTCATCACCCCTTTGTACATGTATATATACAATTGTTAAAGAATTAAAGAATAACAGGAAAAGAAACAATATGTACACTTGTCACCTTCTAATTTGCCTAACTATAATATCTATAACTATCAGCAACAAACTTTGATTCCCCCACATGCTACTCACGTGAGGGAAAGTTCTAGAGTGTAACAAATCTGAGGGATATTATTTGATCCATCACAGACAATTCTTGCATGATCCAAAGGCCCAATTAGCTCCACGTGTCCAATTGAACAAACCACAAATATAATCTAAGGAACTTAGATTATATCGAGTTCTTGTCTGAAACTCTTTCTTTCTTCTCACCCCTTCTTCTTCTTCTTTACTTAGTTTTCTTGAACTTCACGATGTGTAGCCAGAAGTTGAGGAATCTCAGAATTAGAAAAGGGGTTCTTCATCTCAACATAGTTGAGCCGAGGTGCCGATTCGAATTTCTGAAGTTCGTCGGAGTTTGAATTCAGTGGGTTCTGTTTCTCGCTGCTGTGTCGCTTCTTCATTTAAAAACTTCATCGAAAAGTTTAACTTGTAATCGCATACAAACAAATTCAATCAAAAGCTTTCAGCATTCAGGTTCATTTCCTTACTCTCTTTGGTTCTGTTTGGTGTTTGATTGAAGTATAATGAGAGTTTAGAACAAGATGATTGAATTAGAATGTTAGTAGAGTCAGATTTTTGCGGGTTTTGAATGTTGTTGATTGTGGATGAATTCTCTTCGATATAGAAGTATTTTGTTTTGTCTCTATGTTTGAGGTATATTCTAACTTCGAATCTGGTTGCCTCCTACTATTAAAGGACTGAAAACATGGCTTTAAGAAATTGAAATAGTTCCCTGGGTCGAGTAGCCTGTTTGTGAATCTTTGAAAGTTGTGAGCTCGTTGAGTATTCTGTAGCTTTCTTGGAATTCTGTTTCGTTTATGTCAATTGTGTGTTCATCAAATTCTTCTGGTGAAATCTCTTAGACGGTAAATGAGCATGAATTATTTGGATCTCTGTTTGGTTTAATTAGTGTGATAGATTGGAACTAATCTTGATGAAACTGTGTTCCGTGCGCCGTTCTTGAGGAATGGGCAGTGATAGAGAAATCCTGGAACGGCTCATACCGTTTTAATTCACTTCTTTTTTTTTGTCTTATTTGATAAGTCATTTCTTTCGCCATTTTTCCTTATTTGCCTATCTCGTGTACTGTGGATGTTTTGTTTAGGTTATTACTTAGTCAGCTTGCCATGCTTTGCTTATTTTTGATATTTGACTTGAACGCGACGGGTATATGGCATGGGGAAGATTGAGTCCTTCTAAATGCATGAAATAAAAATTGAAAAGAACATGAGAATCAAATGGAACTTTCTTTTATTTAGTTTTCGTTATTTATTTTTTACTGGTAGGAGCATGCTTAGAGCCGACCATATTCGGGTAAGCAAGCCTTAGAATTTTGTTTGGATTTTGAGGCAAGAGGTCGTTTCTTTTAGTTTATTATCCGTGGAATGCCCCGCATAATTTGTATATATTTTCCGGGGTATGCCCCGAAGTACTTGTATTTGGAGGCTGAAAGTGGAACTCGTAGTATTTTTATTTTTATTTTATTTTTATTTTTCTTTTTTTAGGTGGGAACGACCTCGAGCCTCTTGTGTGTTTGTTTTTCTTTTCTGTGTTTGTTTTTAGCTCAATTCAAATATTTTAAAAGCCAATTAGATCGAGTACGCAATCGTGATCTTCACGGGACTTGAGGAGTGCCTAACACCTTCTCCCCTATTCAAATGAAACCCCTTACCCGAATCTTTGGTGCCGACTTAGTTTTGAGTCCAAGTGTTTTAAAAGGAAAAATTACTTCTAAAAAATGGTGGTCTGGCACACCGAAATCAATTGCCAGGTGGCGACTCTACAACCTTTTGAAACACAATATTCTTTGTCACTTTTAATTAAAAACCCTTTTTGAGCTTTAGAAATATTTTTATTTATTTAAGAGGGTCAGTGAGTTTAAAAAAGGGTGTGACAATACTTTATATTGAGTCCATTATCCATATGTCAATAGTAATAAGTTCAATACCATATCCATTGGATATTATCTCATATATTCAATGTTAATTACTAAGTTATTACAAAATACTTTCTACTTGGACATGATTTTACTATTGTTACTTCTTATCGGTCGTATTAATGTCTCAGTTGTATTTTTTTAATAATAATTTCATTACTTGAATACTTTATTTGGATGATTGCGGCAAGAATGAGAAACTTTTAAGTCAATTTAACACGACTACTTTTTTGGACATTTATTTTATTAAAAAGTAGAAATATCTCAACTTATATGCTCAAAACCAAAAATCTATAATATCCAAACAGTTTAACCTGAACCCAAACTTAAAATATCTGATCCAATTCGAACTTATTTGGATTGTCATTTCTTCAATCCGAAAATCGAAAATCCAAACTGAAATTCTCATTTCCAATCCGAACTTCCCGAACGCCCACCCCTAATTAAGATAACAACAACAACAACAACCCAGTAAAATTCCACTAGTGGGGTCTAGGGAGGGTAGTGTGTACGCAGACCTTACCCCTACCCCGAAGGGGTAGAGAGACTGATTCTGAAAGACCCTCGGCTCAAGAGAACAAAAAGACAATATTAGTTCACCACAGAAATCATAGAAAAAGTAAGAACATGAAATCCCGAGGAAAGATGCAAAGCAAAAGCGATAGCTAGTAAATAGACCATGCACTAAAAAATAGTAAGACACAACATTGCCGCTAGCTATCTTAGATAAAAATCCTACCAGACTAGTCGCACAAAGGTATTAAGTAAGGCAAGAGTCAACTACCTCCTAAACTACAACCCTAATACTCGACCTCCACAACTTCCTATCAAGTGTCATGCCCTCGAAAATCTGAAGCCTCGACATATCTTGCCCGATCACCTCTCCACAATATTTCTTAGGCTGCCCTCTACCTCTTCTCGTTCCCTCCACAACGAGCAACTCACACTTCTTTACCGGAGCATCTGGGCTTCTCCTCTGAACATGCCCGAACCATCTGAGCCTCGCTTCCTGCATCTTGTCATCAATGGGAGCCATATGCACCTTCTCTCGAATATCATCATTCATAATCTTATCCATCCTAGTGTGCCCGCACATCCACCTCAACATCCTCATTTCTGCTACTTTCATCTTCTGGATATGTGAGTTCTTAACAGGACAACACTCATTCTCATACATCATTGTCGGTCTAACCACTGCTTATAGAACTTGTCTTTATATATCGGTGGCACTCTCTCGTCACACAAGACTCCAGATGCTAACCTCCACTTCATCCATCCTACCCCAATACTATGTGTGACATCCTCGTCGATCTCCCCTCCCCCCTGGATAACCGACCCAAAGTATACTTGAAGCTACCTCTGCTTGGGATGACCTGTGATTCAAGCCTCACATCCACACACACTTTCCTCGGCTCAGCACTGAACTTACACTACAGGTATATCTTAATTAAACTTATTTAAAAACTAAGAGAAACAAGATTTAACTTGTGCGTTTTTGTCTGGATTTATGGCGAAAAATAAGGGGCTACTCTAGTGGTGAAAGGGAAAGGAAAAAAGCACAGACATGCAGGAGTCAAGCTGACATAAGTAGCCAGAAAACTTGGCAGTAATTTTTGAAAACAATGAGAGAAATATCATTGTCTAATTAAGTAGAGGTCAGAAACTCAGGGGGTAAAATGAAAAACCATACATATATAAATGTAGGGATCCAATATTATACATGCTATGGGCTGATATATTGATGTTGACTCTACTGAAAGAGGAATGGCGTGAAGGCCAGCCTGAGTAGTAAAGGCATTAAATGTTAGCATACTATAATAGTATGAAAATGATGCCTCAGCTTCAGTAAAAATTGATGACACAATGAGAGAGGGCCTTCACTCTTTTACAGGTTTTTGTCAGCATTTCTATCGAGGGATTTCACTTCCCACTAATTTTTAATCCATATCTTCCTTCAATTGTATCTTTTCTTTTTTCTTTTCTTTTTTTCTTAATGAGAAGGATTCAAAAATGTCTCTATTGTATTTGATTCATCTTGTGAACTTGCAATACGTAGTGGTTGGCTTCGAATCACATGAAGCTCGTATAGATGTCCACTTTTATTTCCTTTAAAGCTCTTCCCATGGGGAACACATTAGTCGATACAAGGACCTATTGAGTTATCCACCTTTGCATGTGTAACTCCTCGAGAATCATGTCATTTGCCTGTCACGTGTTGCCACCAAAGTTATAATTCGTTAGCCTATTGGCTCATCTATTTTTTTTATTTTTCATCCTAAATTTGCCCCTACCTCTAATCGTATTCAATAGTGATTTTAGGAGGGTTTTGCTTTAAAGGAAAAAGATTCAAGTTTGCCTCTGGCCGTGCGAAATGATATAACTTTGCCCTCAATGGAAGTATTCTCTTGTTTTATTTCAATTTAGTTTCTAACCCTCAAATAGAGCTAGCAAAATAATTAAAAGAAAAAGTTATTCGCCCATATTATTCATTAAAAAATAGGTTGGATAATAAAAATTTTAAAACGGGTCGAACATAAGAATCATATTATCCACTTAAAAAATGGTTAACCAAATGGATAACTAATGCGTTTAACTTCTACATTTATAAAGTCTCAAATTAGGGGTTCCTCAAGTTTGGGAGACTTGAATTCTCCCATAAGTGATAATATTCAAGAACTCATAGATAATATGGATATACTATCTGCCCGATAACCCGTTTTTTATCTGTCTCGAATACGGGACAGATAATTTGTCCGTTTTTTGAATTGCCCGTTTTCGACCAGCTCAAATCCAACCCCCCCTCCCCCGCCCATTTGCCACCCCTACCCTCAAACATCTGACAAAATCATACAACCAGCATCACAAGATCAAACTTTGACAACCCAACAAAAAATACCCAGCAGAAAAAAAAAGTAGATGCAATTTTCTGTTTGACACATATTAAATATATGAAAGGCCAAGCATTTAAAGACATCATTTTTTAAAGATTTTTAGCTAAAACGTAACCCTATCAGTGTTATTTTCACAATAGGTAAAAAGTTTAAGTAGCTTCATTGCTAAATCCATAGGAGGGACAAGCTAAGCATTTAAAGTCATCATTTTTGTATCATGTTTTACAAAGATGTAACACTATTAATGTTATTTTCAACAATTTTAAAAGTACAAGTAGTTTCATTGCTGAAATGCAAGAAAACAAACTTAATAGAGAAGTCCTTCAACACCAAAGCAATGTACATAGGAGCTGCTATGACTTCCATTGAATACATTAGACAACACTTCATTTTTCAATAGTTACATACATGCACTCGATCTTGAGCCGGCATACACTCTACCATCCGACCTTATTTTGTGAAATTACACTGAGTTTATCGTTATTGTACATAGGTGCACTCGAACGTTCTACAAAAACCTCAGATTTTCCAAAAAGTATCAAGGTGTTGCTTGTTTTAAATTTTCAAAAACTAAATTTGCAAACGCAAATTTTGAGCTATTGAAAAAAAAAATTACTTGAAAAGCTACTCTCATTTCATTTAGAGATTCCCAAAGTCGTTCTAATATATTTCAATATTCCAAATATTAATTAATTATTTTTATTTTTTTTTTTTTGAAATTGTGAGTGAATAATGCTAGTATAGAGTACCAATAAACATCCCATCAAAAAAAAGGAGCAGATCACAAGAATGTAATAGAGCCAAGAGCGCGACAGAATTCAGCTTCAATTTCCAAAGTGCCATATGCAATGTTGAATCCAGTCCATCCATAGATCCATTATGTAATTGTACAACAATCACAGGCCCTTAGCTTCTTTTCACATCAAATAGGGTTGATATTGATTGTACAACACTATTCTTATTAAAGAAAATCACTCTATTATAGTAACTTTACGGTTTGCAATGTATAGGGTAAACAATAATTCACTGTCACATGTAAATATTAAGAAAATGTTGCAAAACAAGTCATTGTACCCTGGAATCTGAGTGGAGGATAATATGTACACTTTACGGTTTGCAATGTATAGGGCAAACAATAATCCACTGTCACATGTAAATATTAAGAAAATGTTGTAAAACAAGTCACTGTACCATGGAATTTGAGGAGGATAATATGTACACACATTATCGCTACCTTATGAGAATAGAGAGGTTGTTTCAAATAGACCCTCCGTTCAAAAAAGCATATAAGCATCTTATTAATGAAAATATAGACAAGGGACAATATCAAAAAATCATATAAAAACAACAAGGTAACGATATTGCTCGGATTCTTCGAAAATGTCATTTGGTGCATGTTGCATAGCTATATGATCCGATACGGGTGCGGCCAATGTTTCAGAGAGTCTGCCAACATAGTTTGCTTCTCATTCACAACTTACTCCATTTTAAAGAGTATAAACATTTGAAAGATTATTCTCCGATCATTCTTCAGGGAATAGAAAATCTTACGCCAGCTTTATAAAAGCTTAAAATGAATATATTCTTTCACACTTATATAAATTTTTAACCCAAAAAGTAAACAGAAACGACGAATGTAGCTTCTTGTTCATGTGAAGAAACTTTATTAGCATAACTCTGTGTATATGATGATGTCACAAGATCTTGTACAAAATATAAGGTAAAAGTTTGCATATCTCCGAGTCTGTCATCAAGAAAAGCAGAAATGAATGAAAAATAGAAATAAATAAAAAAAGGAAACAATAAATCAGAGGAAACAAAATAAGATGAGAAACTGAAATGAGTGTATTTTTTAATTTTTGCATTAACTCAATGATTTCTCCTTTGTAAGATATCATATGTGGGAACTAGGAAGTAAAACCCTAAAATAAGAAATGATGAGTAAAATGGTCCTCATAATAATGATGATATCAAAAAGAGAGAAATCTAAAACAGAAGAAAAAAAAATGGCAGAAACGGACAGAAGAGATTCAAGAAGCCATCATGAGAAAAATCAGACTAATGATATAAGTAACTCTAACTCAAACAGAGAGAGTAACTGACACAAGAAAAAGAAGCACAAATGACAAGCAAAATAAAAGCAGAATCAGATTTAAGGTTTTAAAAAAAAAAGTACTCAATAAACTCGTCTGCATTTACCGTGGCAGGAAAGTGGAATGAGTCAAAATCCTTCATCATTACACCAATCTGCTCTTGTCCAAAACTACCTACAAAAGCTAAAACTCGTCTCATATATATCAAGATCTTATAAATAAAACTTACCTTTTTCAGAAGCCAAAACTCGTCTCATATAAAAGCTTTGATTTGTGTCCAGAGAGGAAGTAACAATTGGGGGGAATGAAGCCTGGTCCGACAACACTAACTCATGATCCATAACCCCTGTTCATATAACAACTAATCTTTATATTCAAAAAAAGCATAATATGGAGCTTATGGATCTAGTTGGTGACCTCGAGCCAGACAACATTCCCCTCAACTGAGAGAACTTCCTCCTATGAATCTTGAAAGCAACTAAGAGAGAAAGAAAGGGAAGAAAGGGGGAGAAGAAATTGTTATGATGTTGAGAATGAATGAAAGAGGAGGGGGATAGAGATGATAATAAATAAAGGATGGAGAAAGAAAGAGAGAGAGAGGGTGTATGTACTGTGTAGGAAAGGACAAACAAAGTCATAAAAGCATAGCAACAGACACCATGCCCACTTGACCCTACATTATTCACAATTGGTTAACTGGCTCCAGAAATGACCACGACAATTACCAAAACTCTCCCTTTCTTCATGTGTCACCATACGTGTACCACCAGTAGAGTTAAAATTTGAAATTTATTAAATCGGGATTCTAGTATGTTTAAATTTTTTGAATTTTTAAATTAATTATTTATACATATTCAATAAATTTCTTAAGATAAATATCGGTTTGGATTAAAGTTACTAAGTTCATCTGAACCTGTAACCTGTATTTTACCTCCGCCAGGGCCGGCTTGAGGCCAAAGCATTAGCTTGAGGCCCCAAATTCTAGGAGCCTCAAAATATCTTAAAATTAACTTTATGGTTTAAAGATATTAAAAAAATATTTAATTCTTTAGAGGAAAAAGGTAAAAAGAATTGTAAATTTTGTAATTTATGCTGATAAAAAAAAAATCAAAGAAAAGGAGAGCATAATGAACGTTTATTGTAATGAAATACGTATAAGAATTTGATTTCTTGGCAATACAAGTTTCCTTTTAATCTTGTCTTCTTAATTCAAATTTATACTTGTGTTCTTCCTTTTCTTTTTCTTAAGCATTTATAAATTATGTCAAACAGAAAAGTTCATTTAGAAATTCGAATTCCATATTCCTTCCGTCCCAATTTATGTTAGGTTGTCCTTTAAAAATTATTGTCTAAAAAAATATGAGTCATATTATTAGAAGCTCAAAAATTTGAAACTTTAATATAATTACAATCTCAAAAATGCGCTCTCAATAAAGTATGAGCAAGAGTGCTACTTACAATCTTCTATGAAACTCCATCAACACGAAGTTATTCATGCACCAGTTTTTTTAGTATAATTTCACATATTAGGTTATTTACAATTTATTCTAGATATTCTTCAATGAGTGCTACTTAATAAAATGGACTACAATTATCGTTTAAATTAATAAGAAGGTGTAAATATTTTTGACACTGTCAATGCTCTAAACTTAAACTATTATGTTATGTACGTTCATTTATTTTTCTTATTTGTGACGATAGCCAAATCAAAATGTTCACGTTGAGTTCTGAACTCAACGCTGATAATTCCTCAATTTATTCGTTGCACTCTTCTTCCTAGTTTGTGTGTGTGTTTGTGTGTGTTAAATGTCTAATTTGTTGTTTAGAAAGCAAATTTTTTTTTGTTAGTGCAAAAATTTTATAAAATAAATTTAAAGGCCTCTAAAAATGATTTCGCTTTAGGCCACGAGATCAGTTGAGCCGCCCCTGACCTCCGCCCCGATCTCCTCTCTTGACTTTAACATTGAACTAATTGTAGTATACATAATTTGTAGAGCCAATGACATAACCTAAAAGTATTTTATCGTATAGCTTCTAACAAAAATTTAATTCCATTATTAACTAGGTGAAGTAGTGTAGGTCTTTTAGTAATCTAATTGTATATCTAATTAACATGAAAGCTTAACCAATAGGCATAGTAGATCAAAAAAATTGTTATCCTCCTTGGATACATTTATATACCATATTCAAGATATTTTATACTTCTAACACAATCATGCGCAATTTAACATGCTTTATGGAGAATATATGAAGTACTTCAAAAACTGTACATAAATTCTTCAGAATCCCTTCATATACACTCAACATAGTATATGTTGTGAGCGGTGTGACTTAATGTATAAAAAACTAAGGGTAGTTTAGTCTATTTAACTCTAGATAGTTAGATGTATAAAGTCGGTTAGTCATCTTCTATAAATAGGGGTCGTTTGTACAACATATACACACTAACAACAGAATTGATTTTTGCGTTTCTAACTTCAGCTCATCTCCTTCTTCTATTGCTTTCCTTCTCATCTGGGGTTTACATAGCTCGATCCATATATTTAACATGGTATCGGAGCAGTAAGACTAAGAATCACTAGTCTCATTCATCGATTCACATCGTCATTGGTAAAATTGTGAGATTCAGGAAAAATCAATCGAAGAATCGTAGCATCGTCAATTAAAGCAGAATAGCCATGGGAGATATTATTGTTAACACCACAGCTAATGCTGCCACATGTGTAGATATAGGAATTGGAAATACTCTAGCTAATGAGGAACTCAGAATTGATTTGCCTCACAATCATCCATTATACCTTGGACCTGCAGATACGAGTGGAGCACAATTGATTTCCTTTCAGTTAACAGGTATAGAAAATTATACTATATGGAATCGATCTATTAGAATAGCTCTGCGAGGAAGAAATAAGCTAGGGTTGGTTGAAGGAACACGAAAAAAGTTAAATATTCGTGAAAATCTATTGGAAGAATGGGAGACGTGCAATGCAATTGTACTCTCATGGTTGATGATGAATGCAGTAAATTCACAGCTCGTTGGAGGAGTGGTATTTGGAGCTAGTGCACAGGCTATTTGGGAGGATTTGCGAGAGAAATTTGACAAAGAAGATGGATCTAGGTCATTTAACCAACACAAAGATATTGCAACCTTATATCAAGGTACATTATCTATTTCTGCTTATTATATTACACTACGATGAATGACCTTTGGGATGAGTTTGAATATTTAGTCCCTACTCCATGTGATTGGCAGAAGTTCAAATATTGTGTTGATTTTATGAAGAGAAAGAAGTTGTACCAATTCCTTATGGGATTGAACGACTCCTATGCTCAAGCAAGGAGTCAAATACTGTTGAATTACCCCTTACCTATAGTCAACCAGGATTTCTCTATTATCATGAGTGATGAAAACCAGAAATCTATAGCTGCCACAGTAGAAAATTAAGGATTGACATCACCTATTCCAGCTGAAAGTTATGAGTCAACTGCCCTATATTCATCCAGATCTAGTGGTTCCAACTTCCAACCTAGTTTTTAGACTGACAACTTTCAGCCAAACAATTCTTAATAGCTTGAAGCTTTAGTCCCTACTCCATGTGATTGTCAAAAGTCCAAAGATTATGTTACTTTTATGAAGAGGCAGAAGTTGTACCAATTCCTTATGGGATTGAACGACTCTTATGCTCAAGCAAGGAGTCAAATATTATTTATGTATCCATTACCTACAGTCAATCAGGCATTCTCTATTATCATGAGTGATGAAAATGAGAAATCTATAGCAGCCACAGCAGGAAATTTAGGATTGACATCACCTATTCCAGCTGAAAGTTATGAGTCAACTGCCCTATATTCATCCAGATCTAGTGGTTTCCAACTTAGTTATCAGCCTAATAACTTTCAGCCAAACAATTCTTAATAGCTTGGAAATTATTCTGAGCAGAAGAGAACATATAGTGACTATTGTGACTACTGTAAGAAGAAGGGACACAACAAAGAGAATTGCTGGAAGATCGTTGGTTATCCACAAAGTTTCAAGTTTAAGAAGAAAGTTGGTGCAGCCAATAATATTTGTATTAAAATCCAAATCAGACCTTCTATAATCAGGTATAACCACTTATGCATGTGTAAAATTAAGCTCAATAAATGCAGACTTTACCTCAGTCTGGAGTGCTAATGTAGAGGTAGCCATCAACCTCATGAGACAGCCCATTAGGAAGACAGCCAGTGGCATGCACATTTACTAAGGAACAATATGAACAGATTTTACAAATGTTGAACTAAAGCTCTTTGACTGCTCCCTCAGCAAATATGGCACACATAACAGGTACTAACTGTGTTTTCTTAGTGAATAATAAGCCCCTGAAGTGGATCACTGATACAGGGGCTATAAATCATATCGTGTCTGATTTAAAGTTGTTATCTAAATTAGAAGAGTTCAAACCTAGTAATCCCAAGAAAGTATATCTACCAAATGGAGATGTAGTCTATGTTACACACACAGGCACTAGTCAAAATTCAGGAAGAAGTTTACTCAAAATTTTCCTACATATCCCTAGATTCAAATATTAATCTACTCTCAGTATCCAAGGCAACTAAAAACTTACAAAGTTGTGTTGCTTTTTATCTTGATTTCTGCCTATTTCAGGATCTCTACAGTGGGGGGAGGGTGAAGGAGATTTGTAAGGAACACGATGGTCTCTATAAGTTCATCCCCCACAAAAATAAGAGCAATCCAGAAATATCACTAACAATCAAGAACACTACAGAACCTAAGGAAAAGGAGGACATTGACTTGTGGCATAGGCAACTAGGACATGTATCTTCTGTAGTATTAAAGAAGTTTTTCCCTGTTAATACTTAGAACTGTGTCACAATTATGGATAATTGTCATGTATTTCCAATAGCTAAACAAACTATACTTCCCTTTTCTAGCAAAAGTATTAAAAGCATAGAATATTTTGATTTGATACATGCATATGTATGGGGTCCTTATAGAGTGCCTACATTAGATGGAAATAATTACTTCCTAATTTGGTGGATGACTTCTCTAGAATGACAGGGTTATTTCTGTTAATATGTGTGGTCTTAAAATCCTACTTGTGTTATGTAAAAACACAGCATAACAAGTGTGTTAAAATTATCAGGACAGACAATGGATCGGAATTGTGAATTCAACTTTCAGTGATCTGTTTAGCAGTCTTGGAACGATTTATCAAAGAACCTGTATATACTCCTCAGCAAAATAATGTAACTGAGAGGAAGCATAAACATATTTTAGAGGTTGCTAGAGCAATGACATTTCAAGCTCATATACCTCTCAAATATTGGGGACATTGTATACTAGCTGCAAACCTGCAGTACACATAATCAACAGGATGTCTTCTTCAGTCAATAACGGAGTGTCACCCCTCTAGAAGCTCCAGAAAAGGAAACCTTCACTACAACATATCAAAGTACTAGGATGCTTATGCTATGCCAAGGCAGTTCAAGAAAAGGACAAGTTCATGTCAAGAGCTACACTAGTAGTGTTGATGGGCTATGTTGTAACTCAGAAAGGTTATGCACTCTTAAAACTAACTAATCATTCTTCCTTTGTTAACAGGGACATTGTCTTCAAAGAGACTGTCTTTCTTTTTAGACAGACAAGAAATAAATATTTATCAATCTTCATACAATCAGATTTACCTGCAGACTATACTTAGCTATCAGAAATCTCAACATTTTATGATATAAGCCACAACAGTGAGCATGAGGCTGAGTTGACATACCCATATATAGGAGATGTGACCAGTGATACAAATGAAAATGTTCATGACAATAATGTTGCAAGTGAGAGTGAAGGAGATCAATCTTGGCTCATCCAAATGGAGACAATCTTGATCATGGTTAAGTGTAGGTTCCATCTACTCAATAACTATCGGCTATCCCCTCAGTTGTAAAAGAAAGAGCTAGAATATCTTCTAGATCAAAGAAAGCTCCTATTTGGATAAAGGATTTTGTATCGCTAAATGTATATAAGGTTGTACCATATGCTATCGCAAACTATGTCTCTTACAGTGGCTTGTCTCCTCAATACCATACTTATCTTTAGCCTTCTTCTCTATTGGAGAACCTGCTACATATGCTGAAGCCATTGAAGATCCTAGATGGATAAATGTTATGAAGGAAAAAATTGAAGTACTTGAAAGCACTCACATCTGGGACATTGTCTCTTTTCTAAAGGCAAAGTTCCAATTGGCTGTAAATGGGTATATAAGGTCAAATAAAAAGTATCAGGTGAAGTGGAGAGATTCAAGTCCAGGTTGGTAGCTAAAGGGTACAGCCATAAGGAGGGGATTGAAAATGGTGACTGTGAGGATTGTTCTATCAATAGTTGCAGCTGAGAAGTGGCATATTCAAAAAATGGATTTGTATAATTCTTTTCTTTAGGGAGATTTATATGCTATTACCACCAGGATTCAAAAGCCAGGGAGAGTCTCAACCAGTGTGCATGCTTTATAAATCCTTATATGGCCTGAAACAGGCCCCTAGCCCGTGGAATGAGAAACTCACAGGAGCTTTCTATGCTTCATAAATTCTTATATGGCCTGAAACAAGCCCCTAGACAGTGGAATGAGAAACTCACAGAAGCTTTGTATCAGTTTGGCTTTGCTCAAAGCTAATATGATCACTCTTTGTTCATAAGTAGACTACTGAAGGCACAGTGATAGTGCTAGTATATGTAGATGACATGCTAGTCAGTGGCATCTACCTATATCTAATTGAAGAGACAAAGAAAGCACTACACAGGCATTCAAAATGAAATTCTTAGGAGAGTTGAAGTACTTTAGGAATAGAGTTTGCCAGATCTGCAGATGGGATTCTTGCGCATTAGAGAAAATATGCTTTGGAGATTATCTCTGAACTTGGACTTGGAGCAGCAAAGCCTGTAGCTACTCCAATAGAAGTGAATGCAAATATTGACTACCAAGGAGCATGATGATCATCTTGGTACTTTAAGTGATGTTGTGGATGAACTACTACCAGATCCAACTGTCTATCAAAGACTAATAGGCAATCTGCTATATTTGACTATAACAAGGCCTGACTTGGAATTCAGTGTAAAGATGTTAAGTCAGTTTCTCCAGCAACCAAAGAGATCACACATGGAGGCAGCAACGAGAGTTGTTAAATATGTCAAGAAGCATCTTGAGCATGGCATATTGATGTCCAGCAAAGCCATAGGCACATTGGAGGCATTCTATGATGCAGATTAGGATGCATGCCAACACTGTAGAAGATCTGTAACATGTTTTTTGATCAAACTAGGTGGCTCGTTGGTGTCTCGGAAGTTTAAGAAGCAGACAACAGTATCCAGAAGATCTTCTGAAGCAAAATACAGGAGTTTGGCAGCCACAGTTGTTGAATTGGTTGGCTAATAGGGTTGATAAAGGAGATAGGAGTTGAGGTTCAGTTGCATGTGAACATTTATTGTGCCAGCTATTTAACCAAAAAATGGAATTTTGACTAAAGTTATCATTTAGAAGAATATGGGTTATTGATAATCACAAGAATGTATAAAAGAAAGCAATTCGGATAGCCAGAATATAATCGAATAAAACAAGTAAACCAAAGTATATTCAAATGATTTTTTCTGTGTCTACAACTGTTCAGTACTCTCCTTTTTATAGCTATTTCGGATGTATATGTCTTGCTTTTGTCATAATAAGGTTATTATGGGTAATAAATGATATTGAATGCTACGTTACATAATCATTAGATTTAAGACAGTTTCTCTAACGTTTTCAGCATTTAATGCTTATTAAATATTGTATTTGGACCCTCGTGTATTGTCAGATTCATTTTCTTAACTCCTCTTGATTATTGAAGTTAAATGGCTTGAATAGGTACGGGCGTTGAATCCTTTGAATAACCGCCCGTGCCTCTTCCTTTGCTTTTGCTCGCATCTATTACCACTCGTGCCCTCTTGGCTAATTGTAACTCTTTGACTATTTGACCAGCTTACGTGTCATGACACATCATCTTCATACTTTTTTAATATGTAAACTCAATTTTTCCCTATACAGATAGTCCCTCCACTTACCATTTATTCATCAATTGAATATTTGAAAAGTGGATTCATTAAAACGGGAATTTTTTTCACCATTAATGCTGTGATAGAATTGGCGCTTCAATTATCACTTCCATTTAATATGTTTCACACGTATCACCTTCCTATTGGTTCTACAGGTTTGCAGCACTTTTTAGGCTTTCTTTTCGGCTTCCCTGTTCACGAAGTATCAGTTATCATTATTATGGTCCTTCTATCATTGCACTTTTTCCTTTTGACGGTTGCTCATCAGTATAAATATAGCTTCCTTATTTGTCTTTACCTCATAAAGCTTTTACTGAACACTTTATTCCTTAAATATATGTTTGTTTCTCCATCGTATCATGCTTTTTCATTATGTATACATTGAACCTTAACCCTAGAAGGACTTTCATTATTGATACCTTCCCTAGTGCTCCCAGTAGCAGAAGGGGAGGTAGACATCATAGTTCGGGAACTGCACGAGGCTCTTCTGTTTTATCTCCTAGTTATGTTCCTTCTTCTAGAACCTGAGGTTCCCCTTCTCAAAAATCTTCCTCTATGGGTAAAGAACCTTCCAAACCATTATGTGAGCCTTTAGTAGAAGAGATATTTCGTACAAAATTGCTTAAGAATCAAGTTTACACTTTAGATCATACTGATGCTTTTCCCACTCAGATTACAGAAATTTTAGCTCCTGTAGTTCATAAAGATTGTCATTGGAGTGATGAATTTATTATTATTATTCCTAACCCGAATCAGAGAATCACTTCCTACTTGATAAGGTTTTCTTTTGTTTATACATACCCTTTCACCTTAGGGTTCAAACCAGCTATTGATCCAGTCATTCTTGATTTTTGTCGTTTCTTCGATATTTGTTTGGGTCAAATTGGTCCAATTATATGGAGGGTTGTTGCCTGTTTAAGGCATTTAACCAAGTCAGCTGGTGTTCCCTTTACCTTCCCTCACTTAATTTATCTTTATAACCCTAAGCTTTTTCACAATGGTGTTTTTACACTAGTAGCAAGGAGAAGAGGGTTTTGGTAAGCCCCGAGGATGACAAGGACCGTGGCTGGTATGCCCGGTTTGTTGCTGCCCCCACTGCTGGTTTAGTGGGTGAGATAATGTTCCCTTCCCTGAGAAGTGGAACTTTGCACGTAAGTATTTTATCCTGTTCGTACCTTTTTACTTTAAGTTTATCAACTTTTCTGATTTAAACTTTTTTTTCTTTTTCTTAGTAACCATAGGAGTTGTGGGAGATGTTCCCAATTTCCGTGGTTGGGTAGACAGATTACTGAAGACCGCACCAATGGATGGGAGGTCTTGGAAGACACTTTCTAACCATTTTGGTTGGAACGTAAAAACTCATGGTAAGAGCTTCTTATTTCGTTTCATCTTTCATGCATATGTTTCTCTTTATGGCTCTAATCTCAATCCATCTTTTTATCAGGATTTGCTATTCGACGAGTTACTGCCGAGGCAGTTGCGGCTTCTCGTGCTTCTTCGGGAACCCGTATCTCTTTGGAACGGGCTCAAGAAATAATTTTGGGTTCTTCAAAGAGAAAAGCCATTGAAGAAGAAAATTCTGAAAAAGATGAGGATGACGGGGGCTCTTTAGTGAAATGGCCTCGAGCTCGAAGATGCATCATTTTTTATGATGAGGCTGAAGCATCCCCCTGCCAATCTATTTCTCTCACCGATCCTACTGAAGCCCCGGTGGTAATTCCTGATGATGATGTTGACCCTGGTGATACTCGTGAGTCCATTGAATAGCTTTTCGTTAGCGGTTTTGATAGTGGAAGTTTAGGGCTTGTTTTGGATGAAACACCCCTAGCCTCTTTTTCAACTCCCGTGCATATGATTCCTTCATTGCCACCCTCAGCTGTTATTGTTCCTTCCTCAACTGTTCTTACTTCTTCCATCACTCTTCCTTTTGCAATTCCACCTCCAATCGTTCATCATACTGAGGTGGGTTCTTCAAGTAGAAGTGCTACTATGAGGAGTGTGGTTATTGAAGTTACTGCTGAGAGAAACCTTTTGAGGAAATCAGGTCAAGCAGATGTGTGGCTGGAGCCTTTAATTGGGCCAATTGAAAAGGCAAAGCTGGAGAGCCATAGTTCCCTGACCCTGATTAACGATGTTGTGCACGCTACCTTGAAGGTATTTTCCTTCTCTTCTTTCTTTACTTTGTAAAAAAAAATTAATCTTTGGGATTCTTATTCCCCTTCTTTTTTAGCCCAATATTATCGACACAGAAATGATGAACAGAATCCCCCTCTAGGAGAAGGTAGCACGTGATTCTGAGAAAATAGCACGTGACTCTTAGTTGGAGGCAATCAATTGGAAGGAACAATTTGAGAGTGCACAAATTGACATAGAAGATTTACAAGAGAGCAGGAGTACCTTAGAGCAGCAGGTGCAGGCTCTAACTTCAGAATTAGTGGTTATAATAGCTTCCTCAAGCCAAGAAGAAAAAGAAAATGAGCGTCTCGAATCTTCCTTCTCAGAACAATTATCAAAGGCTAGTGAAGAGAACAGAGAGTTCAAGGTTCTCTTGGGACAAAAAGAAGTTTATGCTGGGGAGCTCGTACAAAGCTTTACTCAAGCACAAGAAGATCTTCGAGTCTCTTCTGATAAGGTGCGTGCCTTAGAAAGCTTGCATGCCTCTCTTCAAACTTCCCTCAACTCTGCCTTGACTAAAAATGAGGAGCTAAAGAATGAGATTGCTGATTGGGTAAGGGATTATGAGATCCTTGAAGAGAAATCTGTTGTTGAGGCAATTGGGCATTTTGGAACTCACGCTGTGATACCCTGATTAAAGTTGGCCAAGAAAATTTCAACTTAGAGTCTGAGTTGGATAAGATCAATGAAACTATTGAGAAGGCTCGACAAACTCAAGATTTTCCTTCTCATGCGGTCGAAGCTTCTGTGAATGTTGAAGTTGATATGAGTATCCTAGCTCTTCCAAGCCCTATGTAGCATGTTGTTGCGAGTCAAGATCAACCCGCAACTGTTGATGCACCTGCCCAAGTTGCGCCAGTTGCCGTTGATGCACCTTCTTCAGTTCCCTCATCTTCCTAGTGATAAATTTGAACTTTTTGAATTGTTTTTTGCAGTTACCTTTTTGGAAGGTTATGTTTAAAGCCCTTGGTTTCATTTGAGGGTTTATTTTGGAAAATTGTAATCAAACCCTTAGCTTCATTTGAGGTTTGATTTTGGAAACGCAAGTCCCCAAGTTTTTTCAAGGGGCAATCTGTATAAACAATTCGTAGTTTTTCGACTAAGTTCTTACTTAGTCTTAAGCTTTTTAATATTTTAGAAGTTTTCTTATTACTATCTTGAACTTCTATTTAGTTCATTCTTGCCTTTATTTCTAAGGACTTATAGAATAATCTGCATTCTTATTCTTTAGAAAATGCTTTTGTTAACTTCATGAATAACTAAAGTAAACATGAGTTTTATAAAAGAGGGTCCTTTTTGTATTTCGACACTTAATGAAGAAGATGTCTCAACTCTATAATGGTGTTAACATACAATAAAAGAAATAGGAACACAAACGTTTCTTTTGAAATAACATTGACAAGTTTTTTATTTGAACTTTGTCTAGTTTTGAATAATGCTTTTCATGTATTTGAATTACATCTATAACTTTCTTGTAACTGTTTTTCTTGTAACAGATTTGTAAGAAAAAATAATAAACACGAGGTTTTTCTTTATAACCTATTTCAGAACAATAAACACAAGGTTTTTCTTTATAACCTATTTTAGTACATAACTTTTACCCTAACTATAGTAAGATTTCTTTAGCCTTAGATTATGACTTTGTGACTTTTACTCCGCACTTGACTTTTTCAGGCTTGATTTTTCTTCAATCTTCTTTGCCTTCTTTATATACATATTCATGTATATTATGTAGTCCCCCAAGTGTTTGAATGTTGAAGTATGAAGCCTCGAGCACTTGATTGTGTCTCTCATTTGGTCCTTTTCTTGAAAAGGAAAAACATACGGGACTCAAAGGTGCGATTTTAGATGACGACTGCCTAACCTTTTGTATTTCATCAGATTAATTGTAATCCTAGGCCAGGAATTTTAGTTTATTCTGTGTGCCTTACAGGTCGTGACTCATCAATTAGTACGGGTTAGTTTTTTGCCTATCATCTAAAATAGTTAGTAAAATTCTAGCAATTCAAAAATATACTTTAAAAGATAGGTACCTGACTGTGGGTATTCCTTAGAAATAGTATCTCTTCAGGTAAATAGCATTCCAATGCGAAGGTAGCACTTTGTCATCTATTGTTTCCAACTCATATGCTCATTTGCCTACAATACCACATATTCTATAGGGTCCTTCCCATGTTGGACTTAATTTTCCTTTATTAACTGTCTTCGTAGATTGGAAAACCTTTTTGAGTAAAAATTCCCCAAATTTGAAGAATCTGAGGCATGCTTTCTAGTAACGTTCTATGACTTGCTTTTGAGTTGTCATTCTTACTAATGCAGCTTCCCTTCTTCCTTCAAGTAAATCGAGGCTTACGCGCATTTCTTCGTCATTAGACTCTTCTGTTGCATGTGTAAACCTCGTACTTGGCTCTCCTATCTCAACTGGAACTAAAGCTTCTGCTCCATAAACCAAAGAAAATGGTGTTTCTCCCGTAGTTGTTTTTGTTATTGTGCGATATGCCCATAAAACACCAGGTAGAACTTCTGGCCATTTTCCTGTTGATTCTTCTAAATGCTTTTTTAAATTATTGATAATAACCTTGTTTGTTGACTTTGTTTGTCCATTACCCTCCGGATGATACGGTGTGGACGTAATCTTTTTAATTTGCCAACATTGAAAGAATTCTGTGATTTGAGCTCCTATAAACTGAGGACCATTATCACATACAATCTCTTTTGGTACACCAAATCGGCATATTATATTCTGCCAAATAAGATCTTTAACTTCCTTTTCTCGTACCTATTTGAATGCTCATGCCTCTACCCAGTTAGTAAAATAATCAATGAGTACGAGCAAAAATTTCACCTGACCTTTTGCTTGTGGCAATAGACCCACAATATCCATCCCCCATTTCATAAATGGCCACGGTGCGATAACTGGATGTAGTAATTCTCTAGGCCTATGCATGTTGTTTCCGTACCTCTGACATCTATCGCATTTTGCCATGAAACTTTCTGCTTCTTCTTCCATTTTAGGCCAATAATACTCTGCCCTAACTAAGGTTCTTACCAGCGATCTTCCTCCAGCGTGATTCCCACAATGACCCTCGTGTATTTCCCTCATTATGTACTTTGTTTGAGAAGGTCTGAGGCATCTGTCTAAGGGGCCACCGAACATTTTACGATATAGGTTGCCCTGGTTTAAGCAGTACTGAGCAGCCTTTTTTCGAAGTGCATGATCTTTTTTCTTGTCATCAGGGACGGTTCCATACTGCAAAAAAGTAACAATCTCATTCCTCCAATCCCAAGTTAAACTATTAAAACTTACCTCATTCTTGTCAAGGTTGAGAACTGAATGAAATAAATGAATAACTGAGGCGCTTACATCACTTGCCATGTTAACCGAAGATGCGAGATTAGCTAAGGTGTCTGCTTCGAGATTTTCATCCCTTGGTATTTGCATAAATTTTCAGGTTTGAAATTGCTTTATCAATTCTCGCACCTTTCTAAATATTGTTGCATCCTTGTTTCCATAGCTGTATAAGTCCCCAGCATTTGATTAACCACAAGTTGTGAATCGCTTTTGATTATAATCTGATTTATGCCAAGTTCTCGTGCCAATTCTAAACCTGCAATCATAGCCTCATACTCTGCCTCATTGTTAGTTATAGAATGACATTTGATAGCTTGCCGAACGGTTTCACCTGCACCTTTTATGTTAGATGAACCATCAATGAATAAAGTCCAAGTTCCTGGGTTAGCTCCATTAAACAGCTGTAATTCTTTCTCTACTTCTAGTTACATCCCTTGGCTAAAATCAACCACGAAATCAGCTAACACTTGTAATTTCATAGCAGTTCTCGGTTGGTACGTGATTTCGTATTCACTCAACTCTATTGCCCACTTAGCCAACCTACATGATAATTCATGCTTATATAATATATTACGCAAAGGGTAGGCAGTTACTACAAAAATAGGATGACACTGAAAGTAAGACCTTAATTTCCTAGATGACATAATTAATGCAAATGCAAGCGTTTATAATTGAGGATACTGTGTTTCCGCATCTAATAAATATTTACTAACATAATAGATAGGGGATTGCTTACCTTGTTCTTCTCGAACCAAAACAACACTTATCGCTACCTCTGAAACAGCAAGGTAAATGAGTAGTCTTTTCCCAACCTTTGGTTTCGCTAGCAAAGGTGGATTCGATAAGTATGCTTTCAAATTCCTGAGTGCCTGTTTACACTCTTCGTTCCATTCGAAATGATCCTACTTCTTAAGAGTTGAGAAGAATTTAAAGCACTTCTCTGATGATTTAGAAATGAATCTCCCCAAGACTGCAATTCTCCCAGTTAATCTTTGAACCCCTTTTTTGTTCGAAAGTATATCAGAGATTTCTTCAATAGCTTTAATCTATGCAAGATTCACTTCAATACCATGGTTAGAAACAAGAAAACCTAAGAATTTACCTTATGCAACACCAAATGCACATTTTTAGGATTTAACTTCATATTAAATTTCTGCAAAATTTTAACTGTTTCAGACAGATGCGATATATGATCTCCATAATGTTGAGTTTTAACAAGCATATCATCTATATAGACCTCCATGTTTTTTCCTAAATGCTCTTGGAGCATTTTGGTTACCAGTCTCTGATATGTTGCACCCGAATTTTTGAGTCCAAAAGGCATTACTTTATAACAGTAAGTCCCCCTGTCTATTATAAATGAAGTTTTTTCTTCATCCGCTGAATCCATCTTGATTTGATTGTAACCTGAATATGCATCTAAAAACTTAACAATACATGCCCTGTAGTAGCATCAATTAATTGATCTATATGAGGTAATGGAAAAGAATCTTTAGGACGGGCTTTGTTAAGATCTGTATAGTCTAAACAAACTCCCCATTTACCATTCTTTTTAGGTACCACAACAGTGTTGACTAACCAATCAGGATACTTCACCTCGCGAATAGATCCATTCTTTAACAGTTTTTGCACCTCATCTTGAATCACCTGATTTTTGAAAGTGCCCTACTTTCTCTTCTTTTGTTTGACAGGTGGATGAGATGGGTCCTCATTTAAATTGTGAGTCATTACCTCTGGTGGTATACTTGTCATATCAGAATGGGACCAAGCAAAATAATATGCGTTAGCTTTTAAAAATTTAACCAACTTACGTTTCATATCGGGGCTGAGATTGGCTCCTATATACACTTTTCTCTCCAGCCAGTGTATAAACAAAATCACAGACTCCAGCTCTTCTATCGTCATTTTTATGTTTTTATTTTCTTCTGGTTCTTGAATAGAATCGGGCCTTGAATCTACATGTGTTTGCCCTTGTTCAGTTGAGGTTGACGCAATGTTATCCTCAACTGAATTCTGTAATTGCTATTTTTCCTCACCCTTAACACTTGAATCTGCCACGGAGTTGATACTCCTAGATGTTTGTTGATCTCCCCTGATTTGATGTATTTCCCATGGTGCTAGAAATTTAATAACTTGATGCAATGTTGAAGGAACAACATCCATTTCGTGGATCCATGGTCTCCCAAGAATCATATTATAAGCCATCTCCATATCTACTACCTGGAACTTTGTATCTTTGACGACTCCTTCAGCGAATGTGGTGAGTGTTACCTCTACTTTTTGTGAAAACACTAGAATTATCAAATCCAAATATAGTATGCGCCTTTGGTATCACTTTATCTTCAGCTTGCATCTCACGTAATACTCAGTGTGTCGTTATGTGGAGTTAATAGAACCTCGGCATCTGCATCATCGAACGTAATATTTTCTTCCTCCAAGACATGTCGTGGCTGCTTCCCATGGGTAATTGTTACTTTGGAAATCTTTTTAGCTACAGTATATGATATGCCATTGATATCTTCACCTGCACTTATAACATTGACAGTTGTTTAGGGAGAAGGTGGTTTTGGAGGCTCCTGCCTGTTCTTCATGTATGCTTGTTTACCTTTCGCATTGAATAACTCAGTGAGATACCCCTTTGTTTTAACAAATGATCAACTTTACCCTGCAAAAACCTGTAATCTGCTATTTTATGAGCGTGATCGTTATAAAATCCGTACCAATGATCAGGGTTTCGTCTATTTGGATTTGTTCCCATCTCTTTTGGCCATCGTACCTTATCTCCCATGCTTCTTAAAATAGCCATGAGTTCAGAAGTGCTCACGTTGAAATTATAACTGCCAAAACCTTGCCTTTAGACTTCCATCATCGTCTCGTGGCCGTGCACTTCGGTCGCTCCCAAATCCTGATGATGAGCCTGACTCTCTATTCCTTGATCTGTGATCGTTCCTCTGATTGTCCTGTTTTGACCGTGAGTCTCTTCTCGCAGGTCCTATGTATGGCTTGTACCTGTTTTACCGGACCTTTTATCGTTTTCACCCGTCTTGAGCTTACCCCTTCTTCTTTTTGATGTCGAGAAATAATATCTTCTTCAATCCTCAGTTTTGTGTTATAACGGTTGTAAACGTCATTCCATGTTGTAGCTGGGAATTCAGGAAGGCTTTTCTTGAGTTGCCTCGTAGCTTCTGTGCTTTTTCATTCAAATTGCTCGTGAAAGCTATAGCTATCCAGTTATCCGGTACACGTGGGAATGTCATTCTTTCACGCTAGAATCTGTCCACAATCTCCCTAAGCAATTCTGAGTCCCCTTGTTTGATCTTGAAAATATCTTCCATTCTTTTTTCGACTTTTTGGGCTCCCGGGTGTGCTTTGATGAAAGAATCTGCAAGCCCGGCAAAAGAATTTATAGAACTTTTGGATAAAGAGAATACCATGTTAATGCACCCTTAGTGAGTGTTTCACCAAATTTTTTGACTAATACAGATTCAATCTCCTGCTTAGTCAAATTATTGCATGTTACACCTGTTGTGAACACAGTCACGTGGTCGCATGGCTCTTTTGTTCCATCATATTTTGGTATATCAAGCATCTTGAATTTCTTCGAGTTTCAAGTCAAATCACACAGTGCCTTTGTTACCACTGTTTTAAGTCACTGCTGCGGCGCGCAGCCTAAGCTACCCATGATCAGTCCAGAAAACATCATAAGCCCCTTGGGCATTTATAAAACAATAGTTCTCAGTCCGAAATAACATTTAAAATATCATTTGAGTTTTCAAAACTTTAGAAATATGGCTGAGTTTGCAAAACACTATTTAAAACCTTGGACTGAGATCAAATGATATGCAAAAATATGCTAAAACAGAAATGTCGGTCCCCAAAGGATTCTACAAGTCAGAACAAGGCCCCAAACATGGCAACAAGCCCAAATAACATCAATAAAGTATGTGTATCAATCACCAGTATAGTATAAATATCACCCGGGATGGACCAAGTCACAATCCTCAATAGTAAACGACCCCGCACTCGACGTAGAATGCGTGTCACGCCTCAATATAGCGTTACGATGTGAAA